>MJUU01026521.1:74969-90383 GCA_002080025.1 Modiolus philippinarum
TTAATGGTTAACTTTCAACAAGTTACTTTACAATTAAATATTAAACTATTTTAACTTCACACAAGTTATTTAATAACTTAACATTAAATTATTTGGTATAAAAATCAGAAACACATTTAAAACAACAGTAAAGCGTCATAAATTGCTTAAATAGTTATTTAAAACTTTGAAGCAAAGTTAAATATTTTGTAATTTACTATTACAAAATTCAAAAAAATTTTAAGTTGACTTAATTACCAGTCAAACATATTAAATTCATAGTTTGAATACCACCTCCCTTCCCTGAGTATCACACTCTTTACCTAACAATGCCCAAAAATCCTACACAAGTCCTATCATAAAAATATTACTTATGGCTATTACCTACTAAAGAAATCAATAAATCACACCCCACCCTACAATATCCAAAAAACGCAAATTAACATAATTTTTACATCACAAAGTCCAAAAGCTAAAAGTCCGAAAATGTTCATTTTAGGCCCTCCTGACAGCACTCTTCACCTTTCCAAAGTCTTCTTCACCATCCTCCCTCCTAAATCTACGTCTCTTCCTGTTCTGCTCTTCTTCTTCCCTCCTCCACATCTTTTCAAATCCAACGTCAAACCTATCCCCTCTCTTGTATGCATCTAGTTCTCTCCTCAATCTCCTTATTTCACAGTTTCTGTCCTCCAACCTCTTCTCTAATCTTGCCACATAATCCCCCTGTCCGATTCATTTCTGCCTGATGTTGCCCTTTCATTACATTAACTTCCCTCTTTAAGTCCCATACCACCTCATCTTCTTCAGTCTGAGTCCCCTCCTCAACCTTGTTAAAAACATCCATCCCTTCTTCTTCGATAACCACCTCCACCACTTGCTCCATCATCTCCACCACTTCTCCAGCTGTTCGTACCAGTAAATCCACTTTCCCACTCTTACCCCAGGTGACACAATAAGGGTCTTCTGTTGACTTTAAGTAATTTTTCTGCTCTTTAGCATGTTCTACCAGCTGTTTATGTGGTTTCCATGTTGACACATGTTTTTCAAGAAGTTTCAAGGGTGCGTGATTTATCATAACATGCCTCTCTGCTTCTTGTTGTATTTCAGCAAACTCACATTTGGTACAGGCAAAAGTTGATTCCATCTGAAGAGATAGGGGAGGGCTCCCATAAATTTTTAGAGTTCACATGTATATACCATGTATACATGTTTTATTACCATTGCAAAGGGACACAGGAGATCACTTGAATTAACTGGAATTTGGTTACTGTAAAGATTTCTGAATTTCTGATACCCAGTTTGGTAAATCCTCTGTTTTACAAGGCTTCAGCTTGTCGTGGTGAACTATCTCAGTCTTGTACCTACTTTTGATCTTGTATACCACTGGACTTAAAACATCTATGATTACGTATGGACCTAACCATCTTCTTTCCAGTTTCTTAATGACATTTTGGTACTTATACACAATTTGACCTTTTTCATACTTATGTTGTGAAAGTTTGGAATCATAATCATTCTTTTGACGTTTTGCATACTCTCTCAAGTGTTCCCTAGCCATGGTATAAACTTCTTCTAGTTTTGACCCTAAATTTAGGACATAGTTTTCTGGTTCATCTGAACTTCTTGTGTCTGGTGAAGGATAAATTACCTGATTTGGAAGAGTTACCTCCCTTCCTAACATCATCATATTCGGTGTAAATCCAGTTGCTGGGTGTGGAGTACTTCTATAAGCCGCCAACAATAATCCAATAAAACAATCCCAATTATTCATGTTTTGATTAACAAAACTTCTTAACATTTTCTCAAGGTTATAATTGAACTTTTCAATTACTCCATTACTAGAAGGTCTATTATAGCTTGTACATCTTGTTTTGGTAATTTCCAAAAGTTGACAGATTTTTTTAAAGAGATCGCTCTCAAAATTACGACCTTGGTCGGTCTGGACTTCTAGTGGGACACCAAAGCGGGATATAAACTCGTGAACTAGTTTATTAGCAACTTTATCTGCTTGTTGGTCAGGGAATGGATAAGCTTCCATCCACCTGGTTAAATAGTCACCTATTACCAAAATGAATCTGTTATTTGCTTTTGTTTTTTGGTAAATTACCAATTACATCTAATCCCAATCTATCCATTGGATTCCCAACTAAATAGTTTTGTAACTGTGCTTTAGGTCTTTTATTAAGGTCTTTAAATCTATTACAAACAACACATTGCTGTACATGTATTTTTATGTCCTGATCCATACAATACCAATGGAAATTACACTTTACTTTCTCACTGGTTTTAATTACACCAAAATGAGCAGACAAAATATTGTCGTGACAATTTTTTTTTAAATTTGTTTCCTTAGTAACTTGGGAACTAATAATTGAAAGGAAATATCTTTGGAATCAGCTTTCAATCTTTTTTGGTATAAAACACCATTTTTTCTTTCTATCAGTTTAAAATTTAACCAATATTTTCTCGTAGCTGGGCTAAGAATTGAAACTTCATCTCTATTAGGGACTTTCTCAGTATCTATCCAAATATGGATTGGACCTAAGTCGGAATCTTCCCTTTGTAAATCTTCAATTTCTCTAACAGAGTAACCATCAAGCCAATTAGACTGAATAAACTTTTTATTCTGACTTCTAGTTATGACTCTTATATTTTCAGAGTTGTTTAACTTTACAACATCATCAATATCAGATTTAAATTCTGACCATTGTTTTCTGATAGAAACACAAATATCACATTTATCATCAAAATTCTCATTTATTTGGTGTGAACAAAGGTTTTCCTCTCCATCTTGACGGGATAGGGCATCTGCATTTTGGTGTTTAGACCCTGGTCTATGTTGTATACTCGGACAGGCATTCTAACCAACGTGCTAACTGCCCCTGTGGGTCTTTAAAACCAAATAACCAACGCAATGACCCATGATCTATTCTTAACAGAAAATTTCTACCACATAAGTAATGTCTAAACAGGTGTACAAAAGTAACTACAGCTAAAAGCTCTCTGCGTGTTACACTGTAATGCTGTTGTTGCTTATCAAGCTTTTTAGAACCATAGGCTATGACTTTATATTTTCCCTCTTGGACCTGAGACAAAACTGCGCCAATGCCCAAATTTGAGGCGTCTGTATCCAAAATAAATTTTGTGAATGGTTTTGGATATGCAAGAATTGGTGCATTACAAAGCATATGGTTTAATTTCTCAAAAGCAACCATACACTCGTCAGACCATTCAAATTTGACATTTTTCTGTGTCAACCTACTCAATGGTGATGCAATATCACTAAACTTGCAAATGTATTGACGATAATATTGACAAATTCCAATGAACTTTTGGATATATTTCAATGTCTTGGGTATTTCCCAGTTTTGTACAGATTCTATGACTTTAGGGTTTGGTTTAATACCCATTTTTCCTACTACATGCCCCAAATACAATACTTCATCTTTGAAAAATTGACATTTAGAGGGTTTTAACTTAAGTCCAGATTCTTTCAATCTATGGAGGACTTCTTCAAGTATGTTTAAATGGTCATGCAAATTAGAACTATATAGGATAATATCGTCCAAATAAATTAACAAAGTTCTCCACTGCATTCCTCTAAAAATTAATTCCATGCAACGTTGAAAAGTACTACTTCCATTGCAAATTCCCATGGGCATTTTAAGGTGCTCAAATAACCAATATTTAGTTGTAAATGCAGTTTTATGCCTATCTTTGGATCACATAAAATTTGCCAATAACCCATTTGAAGATCCATTAAACTAAATTAAGATGCTGGAGACAAACAATCTAGACACATGTCTATTTTGGGTAATGGATAAGCATCCTTTACAGCAGAAGCATTTAATTTCCTATAGTCAATACACCACCTTACTGACCCATCTTTTTTCCTACATAATACTACGGGTGATGCCCATGCAGACTCAGAAGGTTGTATCACCCAATTTTCTAACTGCTCATTTAAATATTTTTCCTCTTCCTCTTCAAATTCCATAGGAGTACGCCTAAATGATTGACGTACAGGTGCAGCCCCCGCAGTTTCTATTTTATGTGTCAGTACAGAACAAGTACCTACATCTCCTTTAGACCTTGCAAATGCATCTTGATTTTTTTATTAAAATGTTTGCAAATTTTACTTTTAAAATGTCATCTTTATTGTGTATACTACTTTTCTCATACAAGTCCCTGAGATGGTCAGGAAGTGTTGGAATCTCGGCCCTTATTCCAGCACTACCATCCCCTCTATCAGGATTTGAATTTTCATTTTTCCAACCTTTTGGAATATTAGGTATTTCAGATTTCTTAATATCTCCTACACTCCGTATATCAGAAAATACTGCATGTCCATCTTGACCTTGAACTCGAGAACAATTGGCAAAACTACTGATATAATCCACTGGATGTATTTCACCCAATAAATAATCTTTCTTTAACTTAATAGGGCCTTTCTCTAAATTTGCTAAACGTATAGGAACTCTATCATTGTATGGATTTATTAAACACCTGGCTACCAGAATATTCCTTTCATCTTCTATAACTGGTTCAATACTGCCATATTTTGTATCCAATATTTCTGAATTTACACAGTGACCATCAATTATGACTTCTAAACCTCCAGGGATAGTAACTGTCTTTAACAAGAACCCGAGCAACCTGGTCAGACTTTCTTACAACATCACAATCTACCCAACAACATTGTACTTGAATATCTTTCCTTGTATTAATAGTAATATCCAAATTATCAATAATATCACAACCCAGCAATACATGATCAGAAATGGGTGCAACATATACAGGCCAAGTACAACTTACAGGACCAATCTGTATGGACATATCAGCCATACCCTGTGTTTTCATCTTTTTCCCCTCCTCAGTAACAATTAAACACCTTTTAGTGTTCATAAGAGGTGGACGCTGATCATCTGGAATGCTCCTATAGGTTTTCTCACTAATTACTGTGACTTCTGCCCCCGTGTCAATGACAACGTAAACCTTCTGTCCCCCTATGACCACTGGAGCCTTAATAGTCACTGCTCTAACACGATTGACCAAAATATCTATATCAGACACAATACTGATGCATCAAAATCCTTGGACTCAAAATCAGCAGATTTTTCAAGAGTTGTCTCCCCTGGACATTCAAAAATATTGGGGAAAGTTACCTAAATCAACCTCTTTTTCTTCATCAATATCATTATTATTGTGCAAAATTTTATTTACTGTAGGGTCCTCTACATCTACATTAGTTTCACATTTTGCATGGACTTGGGCTAAACCTTGACCGGCAGATTCAGCCCTTTCCAGTTTAAAGGTGTCTTATCTGTAGACTCTTGTTTTTCATATGTCGTCTTGTTTTTATTTTGTTCTAGTATTTTGCTTGACCATTGACTCCTAACTTGACCTTTGTCATTTCTAGCTTGAGGACAATACCTCTTTGAATGTCCTTTTTTGTTGCAACCAAAGCAAATTACCTCCCTTTGCACATTATCTCTTATGCTTTGTGATTGTGGTTTGATTTGTGTGTTATCTTTTGTGTTCAACTCAGACCTAATAATGTCAGTCAAATCAGATTTTATTTCTTTTGAAAATATCTGTACCTTTTATCAAGCCTTTCTTCAGTTACATGTCTGGGTTCATTTCCTACCCTTCTCATGTTTTCTTGTCAACCTGATACTTCTCGAAATTGTTTTCATTGTCATTGTCATGATATACCCCTATTGCTCTAACATCTCCCTGTCTTTTCTTTATGTTACTTTTACAACACTCATGCCATGTAATCAATCTGAGTGTCCCTTCAACAGTAGGGACTCCAAGCATTTTGGTCATTTTATTGGAATTTCATCATTTTTCTCATAATCTGTGAAGCAAATGCATTTGATTTTGTCATAGTGATTTAAAATGAATATTATTCATGTATTTATTTTGAAACTAGTATAAAATGATCCAGTTAAAAAAGTTTTTCATGTTTGTCACTAGTATAGATGAAAATTATTTAGAATATATGTGATTGTACCTTGCAAAAAACAAGATACAAACTCGAGTAAAAAATGGCACCATTTTTTTCCATATCAGACATTTTTCAGTAAAAAAGAAACGATGAGCCAGGCATGTATTGTTTTTTATATGGGTATCATGGGAGAAAATAAGACTTTTGGTACATGCTATATAGTTTTTCTTGTATATTTGATGTAAATTAGTTGATATTTTGGAAAATACGGTCAAGGGTAATTTTGGGTCAAAAAATGATATCTGGCAATTTTTCTAAATGGAAATGTTATACAAAATGACATTTAAACTGTAGTATACAAAGATATTTGTGTTTAATTGTTGAAATGATGTTACTTACTGCAAGTAAGTTACTGATTAATCTTCATGTGACAAATATGGTTTGTACCACAAACCATCAAAAAAGGCAGCTAAATTTGAAAAATTGCAATTTTATGAAAAAACACAATATATCAGATGGAAATGAAATGATGAGCTGGCATTTAAAAATGTACAATACAACAATGCATTACTTATTTTATACAAATTAGTACATGTATATTGTCATGTTATATTTTTCTTAATTTTTATTTTTAGTTTTTTGTCTGATTGAAGCCAAGATGGGATGGTTAATTTCACATTTTTTCCAAAATTTGGCCATTTTTGCTTCCCAGCCATTTTCAGAAACAAATAATTCAAAATAAATTAGACTGATTCTTAAGCATTTTACATTTTTGTAATCACTAGAGTACTGTCATTAAGGATTTAAATAACCACCATGTTGTAATATACTTAAGTTCCTGAAATTGACAGCCAAAAATGGCTCCAAAAGGCTATTTTTACGATGGAAAATGGGCCCCAAGGCCTATATTGACCAGATTTTTAAAAGTCTTACGATATCATACACTATTTTTAAATAATTTATGTAGAAGAACTATTGTTATTCTTTTAATTTACAAAAAATCATAGTATATGGTGAAAAAATACAGATTATATTGCTGTCCAAAGTTGGGTCCGCTACTACCGTGGACATTGGTGCCACTCAAAAAATGACTAAGTCCATCATATTTTTTTGCAATTTCAGTTGCATATTTCTCAATGTTAAAATATTTTTAAAATAATAAATTTTGGTACTTCTTATCTTTGGGCATAAGTTAACAAAGTCTTACCCATAATATGTGTCTATCAACAATAATAACCACATATTTTTATGTTGAAGATGGGTTCATTTACCAATGACATCATTGGACGAAGACTTTTTCCAAATTTTGCCCCTTTTTTGTCAACTTTGAATTACTGTAACTTTTTTAATTCTCAACCGATTTTCAATCTGTTTGTTGCATTTTGTTTGTTATTTTATGCTCTTTTCTACTATATCATTTACAATAATTAGTACTGATTGCATATTTTTCTCTTGGAGTCCCTATCAACAGACTTGGGACTTTTTGTGGATATTTCATAGGCCAAATTTTGATCAGGAAGACCCTTCAATATGTTTTCTATAGCTAAACTAGTGGAAAGCTTATGGTTTGTAAGACCTGGATAGGCTTTGTGAACTAAATTTGTAACCCTTGCTGCATATTCAGGCAAAGTTTCTTTTGAACTTTTTCTTACTGTGTAAATTAGCTCTGTTTACTTCTGGTAGATCATATTCTCCATATCTGCTTTGTAGAATTGACTCAAGAGATCTTATATTACACCTATCATTAACAGGAAGTTCAACTACAAACTTTTATGCATCATCCTTTAGACATATCATTAATTCTTCTACTTGTTTGTGTTCATCCCACCTGAACTTGTTCACAGCTATAGTGAATAGTGAATTGAAGCCTTGTCCTTGGTTCTTCTGGATGGGGTTGCTTATACACAGGCATTCTTGTGCTGCTTCGAATACTTCCAGTCATAAAAGGTGTGTGGGACACTTTAACATGGTTATAATTCTCCCAATTACTCAATATGCTATTGGAGAAATCAACAGGGGATGAATGTAAGTCATAAGATATATATGTATTTTGAGGTCTATACTCATGTACTCCATGACTGGTATGTCTTTTATGTACACTTGACACTGGGTAAGTATTAATTTTGTATGGCCAGTATAATTTGGGACTTCATTGACAGTGTTAAATTGTATGCTAGATGGAAATAATACAGATGGAGCAGCTGACGAAGGTAAGTATACATCATTATTTCTTTTGTCACTTCTGCCTACAGGGCGACTTGTATAATGTACCTCTGGTACAGGTATTCTACTACTTTGAAATATGTTATTGTCATGACATGCTGATATAGGATTGGTACAATACCAGAAACATTTGATGATACAGATGTACATGTCGAAGAAGTTATGTGTGTGTAACAGTTGGGCACAGACTTTGACTCAAGGATATGAATTTTACTTTTGGTTTGTGCAAGTTCTCTTTTTGTATCAATCAGATCACTTCTTTTATTGGACAATTCATATCTTGTGTCATTTAATTGATTTCTTGCATCATTAAATGCTTGTTTCGTATTAGATAGCTCTTCAATTTTATTTTGGAATCTTAAATTCATTTGTGACATTTGTCTCATCATGTCTTGTCTCCATTCTTGATTATTATCAATAGAAGTTTCTTTGATTATCTCCCCTTCACTTCTACATCTTTGGAAAGATTGACTATTGAAACCTCCCTGTGTTGTATTTACAGGATTAATACCCTCACCCTGTCCTGCTATAGCATTTAATGGGATACACTCTAAAGATTTGTTTATTCTATGATCTGATCCCCAATTCTGAACAATTTTTCCAAATACTTGGTCAAACTCTCTGGATGTACATGTAGCATGTAACAGCCCATCACTTGTACTACAACCTGCCTCGTAATCTTCAGATACCATTGGTACATTTTGCACTGTATTTTCTGGATTTGCACTGGAGTACTCATACTCAGAACTTACCATTCTATTTTCAGGGTTGGAACATATCTGTTCAGAACTGCCCCTGAATGATTTTGAAACCCCCCCTCCCAAATTTTGTCTACGAGTGGGTGGTCTAGGACGGAGGTCATGTATCCTTTCTGTGGGGTTTGACATCTTACTTCTTTTGTTGACAAGTTGGTTTGGAGGTATGTGAGCTCGAAAGTCAGAAATCTTTTCTGTTATGGGTAATATATACCCTTATGTTAAAAAAATGCCTTCGGTGTTTCTCCTTTGCAATGGATATAATTTATCCTTATTAAATTGCAAAGACGAACAAAGCTTTGAATAAATCTTTCAAAGCAAACAATTTTCACATAAATTTATTTTTCAAAGAAAAGAAAAAAATTAATAAAATGGCAGACTGTTTCTTTATAAACAAGAAAGTATATGCCAATGCAATGGGTAAGTATCAATTTTGGCTGCCACCAGTTGTTGCGGAAATGGGGTAATGCCGAGCGGTCATGTACATTTACCCTACATTTACACAACTGGTTAAAATACTATACAATAATCAAGAAGTGCTAAAAATATATAATTTATTATGCAGTAGTGACTTCACTTCAATTTAGAACAATTTACAAAATATATGTATCACTGCATTTCAAAAAGTCAAAACGTTAGCACTTGTCTAATTAACTTTAACAATAATATTTTCTCCCCAAATTACATGGGAAATTCACAATAGAAAGGGTTAATCCAACTTTGGGAAATTCATCGCTTATTAAAAGCCAGATTCTCTATTAAACTTAAAAGATCTCAGGAAATACTTCCTTTATTAAAGATCTAACCCAATAATTTGGAACCTAAATTAAACAAAATTCAGTCCTGAGACATCAAATCTCTTGTGGAACAGAACCTGCAATTTAGGATAAAACTTTACTAAAAATCCAAATAAAATTCACTGAAATATCTATAAAATGTCAATTACTGCCAAAAAATGCCCGGATAATTTAGAAAGTATAGTTATTCTTAAAATCCTCCCATAAAAATTCCTCTGTCAAAAGACCCACATTGTCCCGTTAAAAATCCAAAGCAGAACTAATTCAGCATTAAAATTACGTCATAACCTGCACTTAAACCGAACGTTAAACTTTCGCGCCAAATTTAAAGGCAGATAACTCTGTAATAAAATAAATGTAAACACGACATGTGCTAACAACGATATCAAGGTTTTACGATTATTTAACAGCTCATTAACTACACAGTAAGCAATTAAACTTATGAAGAGACTTTAACTGATCTGATAAGAAGTATCATAGGGTATTTAATCCAATTTTACTTATCAAAAACTATAACATTAACTTGAGAAGTCAAAGAATTTTCATTGCGATACCGGCAATTAAAAAGTAAACAACATACAAACTGATATCATAACAACTGTTAATCGAAAGCCATACTTTGAACAGTCATAAAAACATGATAGGTGATTGAATATAGACAACTTTTATTTTCACAACACTGCCCCCCTTTTAGAGAAAATATTTCGTCCTCGAAATCAAGTTTTGAATCTGAGTTCACTTTTAGTTAAACATCTTACTGAAACAATTATAAATGTCCTGCTTCATAGGTTAGGAATTCAATTCCTTCAATAAACATGTTAAGCACGACTTAAGTAATTTACAAATAAAATTGTTGCATTCAAAGAAATTATCAAAATCATCACTTGTTTAACCAAATATTTATATTACAACCCAATAGTTACTGTATTGGCAAAATTTCTGATGATATTGGCCCAGAGTAAATCACTTATTAAAGACCTCTAAAATCAGCTAATTTGTCTTGAAGCATATGTTATATTTACAACAATATATCAATAAAAAACAATTATGAACTTAATTGTGACTGTTCAAAGCAATAAACTCTTGCTTACTGTGTATACACATCTACTAGCAATATATAAACATGTTTATCAACCCATATAATGATATATTCATTCTCAATTCTCATTTTCTAAATTCCAAAAATCTATATTTATTTAGTCAGATAAAAAATTTAAATTAACAAGAATCATGTTTAAGTTACTCTTTTTACATAAAAGATTACATTTTATTTGAAATTCAATCTTGAATTTTAAAATTATTGAAAGGAAAAATTCAAAACTTTCTCAATTCTCAAAATTTAAATACAACTTTTTACAGAAATTCTGTTTTAAGATTTAAAAAATTAATCATTTTATTGTGAATACAAATGCCTAGAGTTTAAACCTCCTTGTAAAGCATATGTACCTCAAATTGTTTTAAAAGACTTATTTTCATATATATCAATCCTGCAGAGATAAATTAACTAAATATATCAATTTAATTATTAATATTATTAAATTTTATTTCATTTCACTTAAACTTATTGTCAATAAGTTAAAAATTATTTTAATAACTTTTCACCAAGTTATTTAACTTTTACCAGCTTTAAATGTTAATTATTATATTTTGATAACTTTTCACACTAAGTCATCTAAAACAAAACATTAATGGTTAACTTTCAACAAGTTACTTTACAATTAAATATTAAACTATTTTAACTTCACACAAGTTATTTAATAGCTTATCATTAAATTATTTGGTATAAAAATCAGAAACACATTTAAAACAACAGTAAAGCGTCATAAATTGCTTAAATAGTTATTTAAAACTTTAAAGCAAAGTTAAATATTTTGTAATTTACTATTACAAAATTCAAAAATTTTTTAAGTTGACTTAATTACCAGTCAAACATATTAAATTCATACTTAAAATACCACCTCCCTTCCCTGAGTATCACACTCTTTACCTAACAATGCCCAAAAATCCTACACAAATTTTATCATAAAAATATTACTTATGGCTATTACCTACTAAAGAAATCAATAAATCACACCCCACCCTACAATATCCAAAATACCCAAATTTACATAATTTTACATCACAAAGTCCAAAAGCTAAAAGTCCGAAAATGTTCATTTTACGCCCTCCTGACAGCACTCTTCACCTTTCCAAAGTCTTCTTCATCATCCTCCCTCCTAAATCTACGTCTCTTCCTGTTCTGCTCTTCTTCTTCCCTCCTCCACATCTCTTCAAATCCATCGTCAAACCTATCCCCTCTCTTGTATGCATCTAGTTCTCTCCTCAATCTCCTTATTTCACAGTTTCTGTCCTCCAACCTCTTCTCTAATCTTGCCACATAATCCCCCGTCCGATTCATGTTTGCCTGATGTTGCCCTTTCTTAACATTAACTTCCCTCTTTAAGTCCCGTACCACCTCATCTTCTTCAGTCTGAGTCCCCTCCTCAACCTTGTTAAAAACATCCATCCCTTCTTCTTCGATAACCACCTCCACCACTTGCTCCATCACCTCCACCACTTCTCCAGCTGTTCGTACCAGTAAATCCACTTTCCCACTCTTACCCAAGGTGACACAATAAGGGTCTTCTGTTTACTTTAAGTAAATTTTCTGCTCTGTAGCATGTTCTACCACCTGTTTATGTGGTTTCCATGTTGACACATGTTTTTCAAGAATTTTCTCTCTCATGGCTCTGAATCCACAGAGGGTGTAATAAAATGGAACTCTTTCCAAGCGTGCGTGATTTATCATAACATTCCTCTCTGCTTCTTGTTGTACTTCAGCAAACTCACATTTGGTACAGGCAAAAGTTGGTTCCATCTGAAGAGATAGGGGAGGGCTCCCATAAATTTTTGGAGTTCACATGTATATACCATGTATATATGTTTTATAACCATTGCAAAGGGACACAGGAGATCACTTGCATTAACTGGAATTTTGTTACTGTAAAGATTTCTGAATTTCTAATACCCAGTTTGGTAAATCCTCTGTTTTACAAGGCTTCAGCTTGTCGTTGTGAACTATCTCAGTCTTGTACCTACTTTTGATCTTGTATACCACTGGACTTAAAACATCTATGATTACGTATGGACCTAACCATCTTCTTTCCAGTTTCTTAAAGACATTTTGGTACTTATACACAATTTGACCTTTTTCATACTTATGTTCTGAAAGTTTGGAATCATAATCCTTCTTTTGACGTTTTGCATACTCTCTCAAGTGTTCCCTAGCCATGGTATAAACTTCCTCTAGTTTTGACCCTAAATTTTGGACATAGTTTTCTGGTTCATCTGAACTTCTTGTGTCTGGTGAAGGATAAATTACCTGATTTGGAAGAGTTACCTCCCTTCCTAACATTATCATATTCGGTGTAAATCCAGTTGCTGGGTGTGGAGTACTTCTATAAGCCGCCAACAATAACCCAATAAAACAATCCCAATTATTCATGTTTTGATTAACAAAACTTCTTAACATTTTCTCAAGGTTATAATTGAACTTTTCAATTACTCCATTGCTAAAAGGTCTATTATAGCTTGCACATCTTGTTTTGGTAATTTTCAAAAGTTGACAGATTTTTTTTTAAAGAGATCGCTCTCAAAATTACGACCTTGCTCGGTGTGGACTTTTAGTGGGACACCAAAGCGGGATATAAACTCATGAACTAGTTTATTAGCAACTTTATCTGCTTGTTGGTCAGGGAGTGGATAAGCTTCCATCCACCTGGTAAAATAGTCACCTATTACCAAAATGAATCTGTTATTTGCTTTTGTTTTTGGTAAAGGACCGATTACAACTAATCCCAATCTATCCATTGGATTCCCAACTAAATAGTTTTGTAACTGTGCTTTAGGTCTTTTATTAAGGCCTTTAAATCTATTACAAACAACACATTGCTGTACATGTATTTTTATGTCCTGATCCATACAATACCAATGGAAATTACACTTTACTTTCTCACTGGTTTTAATTACACCAAAATGAGCAGATAAAATATTGTCGTGACAATTTTTTTTAAATTTGTTTCCTTTGTAACTTGGGAACTAATAATTGAAAGGAAATATCTTTTGAATCAGCTTTCAATCTTTTTTGGTATAAAACACCATTTTTTCTTTCTATCAGTTTAAAATTTAACCAATATTTTCTCGTAGCTGGGCTAAGAATTGAAACTTCATCTCTATTAGGGACTTTCTCAGTATCTATCCAAATATGGATTGGACCTACGTCGGAATCTTCCCTTTGTAAATCTTCAATTTCTCTAACAGAGTAACCATCAAGCCAATTAGACTGAATGAACTTTTTATTTTGACTTCTAGTTATGACTTTTATATTTTCAGAGTTGTTTAACTTTACAACATCATCAATATCAGATTTAAATTCTGACCATTGTTCTCTGATAGAAACACAAATATCACAGTTATCATCAAAATTCCCATTTATTTGGTGTGAACAAAGGTTTTCTTCTCCATCTTGACGGGATAGGGCATCTGCATTTTGGTGTTTAGACCCTGGTCTATGTTGTATTTCAAAAATTATACTCCGACAAGCATTCTAACCAACGTGCTAACTGCCCCTGTGGGTCTTTAAAACCAAATAACTAACCCAATGACCCATGATCTGTTCTTAACAGAAAATTTCTACCACATAAGTAATGTCTAAACTGGTGTACAAAAGTTACTACAGCTAAAAGCTCTCTGCGTGTTACACTGTAATGCTGTTGTTGCTTATCAAGCTTTTTAGAACCATAGGCTATGACTTTTTCTTTTCCCTCTTGAACCTGAGACAAAACTGCGCCAATGCCCAAATTTGAGGCGTCTGTATCCAAAATAAATTTTGTGAATGGTTTTGGATATGCATTACATTGGTGCATTACAAAGCATGTGTTTTAATTTCTCAAAAGCAACCTGACACTCGTCAGACCATTCAAATTTGACATTTTTCCTTTAGACCTTGCAAATGCATCTTGATTTTTTATTAAAATGTTTGCAAATTTTACTTTTAAAATGTCATCTTTAATGTGTATACTACTTTTCTCATACAAGTCCCTGAGATGGTCAGGAAGTGTTGGAATCTCGGCCCTTATTCCAGCACTACCATCCCCTCTATCAGGATATGAATTTTCATTTTTCCAACCTTTTGGAATATTAGGTATTTCAGATTTCTTAATATCTCCTACACTCCGTATATCAGAAAATACTGCATGTCCATCTTGACCTTGAACTCGAGAACAGTTGGCAAAACTACTGATATAATCCACTGGATGTATTTCACCCAATAAATAATCTTTCTTTAACTTAATAGGGCCTTTCTCTAAATTTGCTAAACGTATAGGAACTCTATCATTGTATGGATTTATTAAACACCTGGCTACCAGAATATTCCTTTCATCTTCTATAACTGGTTCAATACTGCCATATTTTGTATCCAATATTTCTGTATTTACACAGTGACCATCAATTATGACTTCTGAACCTCCAGGGATAGTAACTGTCTTTAACAAGAACCCGAGCAACCTGGTCAGACTTTCTTACAACATCACAATCTACCCAACAACCTTGTACTTGAATATCTTTCATTGTATTAATAGTAATATCCAAATTATCAATAATATCACAACCCAGCAATACATGATCAGAAATGGGTGCAACATATACAGGCCAAGTACAACTTACAGGA
>MJUU01026524.1:0-20688 GCA_002080025.1 Modiolus philippinarum
CTTTAGAAAAGGTACAATACTGTTTATGGTCTAAATTCACTCTCATAACCTTGCTGGATTCAATAATCTTAGAATTTAAAAAAGTACAAGTCAATGATATTTTTAATATATCAGACAACGTTCACAGATATCTTAAGTCAGATAACATGGCCATTCAGAGCTACACAAATAAGTAGATAAAGCAACACTGAAATACCAACATAACATGTATATGCATTTTGTTTAAGGTGTCTGCATGGTATTATTTTCCTATTGTAGAATTTTGTGAAATTTTCTGTGTAGAAACATAATTGTATTATTGTTAAAAGTATAAAATAAAATTTGGGGGTCACCGTGCATTTAAGAGCAAAAACTAAGATTGAAAATTTCAGGATTTTACATAGAAATGTTAGGGAAAAATGGTTATATGAGGGGATAGCTTGAAAAATTTATTATAGATTTTTTTCATTCTTTGCATGTGTTTTGAAATCATTATATAGTTTACATATAAAAAATAAAAATAAGGGGTCACCGTTGAATTAAGGGAGATAAATTGCAAAATGTTAATTTCTCTAGTGATATCTATGTTAAATTGTTTTATCAAATTATCTCCCTTGTATAATTTCTGTGTTCTGTAAATCCAGCTTCAGATTTAAAGCTTGTGTGTTTTAGTTCACTTTTTTGTAATGAAAATGTTGTAAACGTGATTAGGATTGATAATTTTTAATATTTTGGAACTTACTTTACATTTCAAGTAACTATTTTGTTAACTTTTTTAATGAATGATACCTAAATGAACAAGTATAAGACAAAAATGGCGGAATAATACCACTGAGACACCTTAAGCAAACTGTAATTTTACTTTTTTTTCTTTCTGTGTTTCCAATTGGTCAACTAAGTGTTAATCAGGATAAAAAGTTCACATTGTTACACCCTGGCTTTATTTTCTTGTAGACTGAAAAACATACTTCTGCAAGTCGCAATGTCTTTACAGTGAGGGACAAATCAAGAGGTTTCGAAAACTAACATGTTGTAGAAAAGCTGATAGATAACTCATCACCAATTCGATCTAGATGGAAAGCCAATATCAGTTGTGGACAAAGCTTTGTTTTGGGGGGGGGGGGTAATCTTTTGATTTAAACAAAAGAAAAAAACAAGAAAAAAAAATGATATCGCGAGTTTCCTCATTATATTTCTTTTTCTAGCCAGCGCTGAAGTTCTGACTACTTAAATCATGAATACCCCCGGGAAATTACAGTCCACCAGCAGAGGCTTCGATCTAATGGCACTAATGACTTAATTCGAAAATTAGTCTCTGCATATGGTCATTTCGACAACTTATGTCTCTTCAGTGCAGATAAAGTCAAAAAATGTCGAACACCTTAAACCAACATGACTTCATTAAGGTATATTTTTTGTCAAACATATTTCTTTACAATAATTTGTAATTTGATGTATTATTTTTACCTTTTATAAATAGGTCAGGAGGGAGGCTGGAAACACGTATTCACGGTGGCACAGAATGAACGATTCAATGAATATTATAGAGAACAAATGAAAGATTCTAAATTGAAGTTTTATCTCTAATTCTGATGTATTATAAAAAATTTACAGTAACTTCTGTATTAAGTTATCTCTAACCAAAATTACATGTGAAATGTTGTCTTGATTAAAGATTTAGAATTTATTACTGCACTGTCAGGCTCACAGTATTCTCCCATTATAGCATAATTACTGTCACCGATACACCATATCATACCTTTTCGATATGTTTGGACATGAGTATACTTCTTTTTGGACTACTTTTGTATGATGGCTTTCCATATTAATTGATTTTCATGATGCTGATTAGAGGTTACTCCTTGAAACACTTACACAGCATTATGAAATGTTACTGTTTTAATATGAAACTTCGATATTTTTTGTACTTACAAGCAAATCCTCTTCGATCGATTAAGTATAAGGCCCTTATGTGTTTTAATGTTGTCTCCTTGAAATTTACCCAATTTCCTTTCTTTTTCATATATACAACGGATTTGATCTATAGTAACATGCAAAATAGCATTAAAAATAATGGAAAAACGTACATTCATAAATGCAAACATGTAATCCTCGTGTATTCAAAATCCAAGATCGGAGTTGGTTAGGCTGTTAATACTGTAGTATCTAATTTCTGTTCATTAAAATGGCTAGGGTAAAAGACTGTTTGCACGAATGGATGATGAAAGTCAAAATCCATACAACCATCCTGCCTATTCAGGATAGAAATCGCTAAATTGGTAAAGCCCTTTTACTTTCAAATTCAAAATTGGAACACCTGATTCAAAACAAGTCGGCAAAATAATGTCGAATTCATATTAAATATAAAAAATATATAACAAATACGACAATACAAATGCCAACGAAAAACAAACAAACAAGACAAAATACGAGTGTTTCAAATTATCCAAGCAGAAAGTTTTTTTCTCACTGTCATATCACCAGGTGTTTAGAAAAGGTAAGAAAGGGATTAATTATGAAACGTTATTTTACTTCTAGTAAAATGGATTGTATGTTGCATGAGCTGTGGTGAAAGCAGCTAAATGTCAGAATCATCTTCACATTCCCTACTATATATATAAAAAAGACAAACTTAAATAACAAAAGGATCTTGCTAATTGAACTAGCAAAAGCCAGCGATATGATTAAACTTGTTTATGGGTACGCATACCTCCCCTTCCTATGTGGTAAATTCATATGAAAAATGCCATTTTACTTGATTTAACTTCAGTCTTTTGATATCTCCGCTTTCATTCATTTCTGCACTAGTCGTTAAATCTAACGTGTATTTCATAGTTGACATCATACTGTAAGTGTAGGATTAAACTGAACACTATTGTATCTGATACTGGTTGTTTTAAATAGTGTGATGGTTAGGTGACGAAAGCAAAGATTTTCGTTTGATTTTGTTTATCAAAACGTTCTGCGCCTATACTATCAATTTACTTCGAAAGAGAAATTGAGTTTGAGAAAACAAACATTACGAGGACAAAATCCAATAACAAATTGAAAAAGCCCAATAGATTTCCATATTGAATTCGCCCAGAGCAAT
The DNA here is from genome assembly GCA_002080025.1 of Modiolus philippinarum. Taxonomy (NCBI): domain Eukaryota; kingdom Metazoa; phylum Mollusca; class Bivalvia; order Mytilida; family Modiolidae; genus Modiolus; species Modiolus philippinarum. Next base: position 3,071 of record MJUU01026524.1, read on the forward strand.
CTATACCCAATTGATAAATGGGCATTACTTATGGATTGCGAAAAATTCTTTTGAAGTTTTAGATAAACTGCAATCAATTCACAAACCAGTCTCATGCATCAACAGTTATGATTTTTCTACACTTTATACAACCGTTCCATATAATTTGATTCAACACCCATATTTCAATAGAAGCGCACTGTGAAATATTTCCCTGACCAATGATATTGTCATTTATTACATACTTGGTAGAAATAAAAGCGTTTTTGCATGATCAATACGACCGGAAGTAAACTGTCCATATTTTCACACCCCGGGAAAATAATAGGTTATTTTATGCTCCTCGTGCATCTCAGACAAAATAAACGACTTCCGGTCCATATTGGCCTGGGCAAATAAACGACTTCCGGTCCATATCGGCCTGGCATTTCTAAACGTCGGAAGTATGTAATAAAAAGTTTTATACATGTGCATTTCCATATTGACCTGATTATCATCCCTCGACCCACATTGTCCCTCGACTTCGTCTCGGGCCAATATGGGTGTCTCGGGATGATAACCAGGCCAATATGGAAATGATATTGTCATTTAACCCTACTGGATGAGCTGTCTGTAGTTGTCCGGTTGTCTCGAGTTCCTATCGTTGTTTACGTTTGTCTTTTGTCTTATACGTCTTTTCAATTTTCCGGAATATTGTAGCATATAATTCTAATTTGCAGCCATTGTAGATGTTTTCTGTTATCCTTTTTTCATCCAATCATTTTAATGTATATTGTGACACGTTAGTTATATAAACTGCATGTATGATGTCATTTTTAGTCGTTCTTTGTTTTTGTATAGTAAGATACTTGTTAATTCAATAGATTAATACAATTCAACTTTGTGCACTATAGGAATAAATTCATAAATTACGTTGAGTTATTCACTGGCATACTGTTGACGATTTATAATAATTATGCATAAACACATGCACACAATGTACATGTTGAAAAAAAACAAGGAACGACAAATAGCTTACTAATTTCTCACCCAAGACTATCAACATGGACGAAGAGGAAGAATTCAAGTAAATTTGTTTTATCACCGTTGATCTGTCTAGTAATTCTATTAATGTAAAAATTATGTTTAATCACTTTCAGCAGTTTAATTGTTTTTGAAACCTGCCAAAAATAATTCTGTTGTGTATTTGAAGTTAAGAAGTTTTGTCTCCATTTCGTCTGCCTATAAGTAATTTGTGAAAGTATTCAAAATGTTTTCCTCTGTCCAGTTCCACTGTCTATTCGTTTTTGTTTGTTTTGAATCTGTTCGAGAAATTTTTCATGACAATATTTCTTTTTTGTGTCATGTGGAAAATATGTGGACCCAAGGTTCTGTATGTTGACGTTTGAACCTTGCGGTTCGCAGGTATGATTGTGGATGTAGTAGAATGCCCTTAAGTGTAATCCTTCCCTTAAATGTAATCCGATTACACTTAAGGTTAAGGACCACCCTTAAATGTAATCCCGGTTACATTTACGGTTGCAGGACCTCCCTTAATTGTAACCGATTACAATTAAGGGAGATAGTGTACATATGCCTCCAGTACCTACCGTAATTGTAATCCCTCTGAATTAGTTTACAATTTGCAGTGCATGTAAGATAAAGAAATTTGTTCCGCCATAGCATGATTATGAGTCATATTTGTTTTAAATAGCCATCGTTACCATGGAAACAAAAAAGGGCGGAGAAAAGGTGCTCAGAATTGTTTCAAAATATTATACAAAGGAAATGTAAAAATTGTTCTAAAGCTTCCTATTCCCTAAAACGGAAAAGCAGGCCAACTCCAACCTACCGTTGGGTGTGGGGTTTCCTCACCGTTCATTGAAGATCTTATGGTGGCTTTGAGTTGTTATTGCTCCCCTTTGGGTCGTTGTCTCTTTGACACATTCCCCGTTTCCCTTCTTTTTCCTATGAATTGTATAAAAATGATAGAAATTCTAACTTTTAAACAATATTTTAACCTATTGATTTAATTTTCAAGCTAGCGACCAATTTCTATCGACCAATTTTCTAGCCATCAATTTTGGGGTTTATCTAAAAACCAAAAATTAAAGGCAAACCGAAAAGAACCATAATGCTTATTATTTCTAGCAACCAATTTCTAGCGACCAATTTTTTTAAAAAAAATTTTAATTCTAAAAATACCATAACTACTAGCGTTTCCATGGGGATAAATCAAGTAGCAAAGAATCGCTTGAAAATGTACAGACAGGATGTTCAACATTTGTAGACACTTTTCTGAGGGTTTAAACATTCCTAATGACAACCGATGTAATGAGGGACGGAAGTATATAATAAATATAATAATAATAATAAAAAAAATAATAATAAAATCTTTATTTAAACAGATCTAAAAAACATAAAAAGCAGACACAGCCTGCAAAGCTCACCTCGTTACACAGCATTGTCACAAATTAAACATGTCAGTTAACAGGAATTGACAATAATTATTTTGCTAACAGATTTATTCGTATGTAAAATTAATATCACGGACTGCATTCAAAGCATTCATTGCAGCTGCCATCCCAAAATGCATCATACATACAAATATGGTTGATGTGGGGCATATCAGTAAGCGGAATGGACTTTAACCATTCTACCTAACCAAGTCGCTCATGCGTAAAATGTAGGTCAGACACAGCATCCGAAGCATGCATTGTTGTTGTCATCCCAAAAATGCACCATACATACAAATATGGTTGAGGTGGGCCATGTCGGTAAGCGGGAATGGACTTTAACTATTCTGCCTAACCAAGTCGCTAATGCGTAGAATGTAGGTCAGACACAGCATCCGAAGCGTGCATTGTTGTTGTCATCCCAAAATGCATCATACATACCAGTATGTTTTATGTGGGCCATGTCAGTAAGCGGGAATGGACTTTAACAATTCTACCTAACCAAGTCGCTCATGCGTAAAATGTACGTCAGAGACAGCATCGCATCCGAAGCATGCATTGTTGTTGTCATCCCAAAATGCATCATACATACCAGTATGGTTGATGTGGGCCATGTCAGTAAGCGGGAATGGACTTTAACCATTCTACCTAACCAAGTCGCTCATGCGTAAAATGTAGGTCAGAGATAGCATCCGAAGCATGCATTCCAGTGGTCATCCCAAAATGCATCAGGCATATCAATATGGTTGATTAGGGGCATGTCAGTAAGCAGTAACCATTCTTCCTAACCGGACGCCGACGCCGGGGGTATCACATAAGCCCCTCTCACTTCGTGAGGTGAGCTAAAAAAGGGGATCTTTTTCGGGACTCCGTGATTAGATGTTTTATTCAACGGCCTGATTCGGGATTGACCCGTAACAATACCCATGATAAATTGAATAGGAATCTTCATTTTTCGGGATCATGATTACAGTACTGTGCAACGTAGCCCTTACAGAAAAAACGATCACTTGTCATCCGTTCGATCAGTTAATTAACGTGACGACGTGTTATTCTTCCAACCCGTCAATTGACGCGAAACGTGACGGATGACGAGAACCCTATTCGTCCAACTCGCGTCAAGATTCGTTCATATATCACGTGATATCTCGGGTTTAAGATTTTGCGAAATATAGATTCGTTTCACTCAGTGCATACATGATCGGTACATCATCGCAACAGATCAATCGTTTTGCTATTTAATAAGTAATTGCTTATAATATGTTTTTTTTTTTTCATTTTCATGGAGTCTTTAATAAAATAAAGTTCGAAAGGAACTGCTGCATTTGACGGGTGTTATTCCTCAAAATTTGCCATTTTCATCGAGTTCTAAACAAAATAATGTGTAATAGGAACATTTCTCCCTGATTGGTGCATTTGTAATGACAAAAAGTTTTACAAGTCAGTTTTAATTATTTATTTTGGATACATTCGAATTATAAACAAACTAATGTGTATACAAATGTTTTGCACTGACTGACTCAATGCAAATGAAGGTTAATAAGTGTTTTTTCCCCCAAAATTGTTCATTTTCATGAAATTTTGAACAAAATCATGTGTAAAATGAAAGTTTTGCACTGAACAGTGCATTTTTTATGACTAAAATAAAGATTTCTAAGTGATCTTATATTAAAATCTTTCATTTTCATAGAATTTAGAACAAAATACTGTGTAAAAGGAAAGTTTCGCACTGACCGGTGTATATGTCATGACTAAAATGAACATTAACAAGTGATCTTTTATCACATTTTTTTTTTCATTTTTATGGAATTTTTAACAAGATAATGTGTAAAAGGAAAGTTTCGTACTGACCGGTGTATTTGTAAAGACTAAAATGAAGATTCATAAGTAATTTTTTATCACATTGTTTCATTTTTATGGAATTTTAAAAAAAATAATGTCTAAAAGGAAAGTTTCGCACTGACCGGTGTATTTGTAAAGACTAAAATGAAGATTCATAAGTAATTTTTTTATCACATATTTTCATTTTTATGGAATTTCTAACAAAATAATGTGTAAAAGGAAAGTTTCGCACTAACCATAGTATTTGTAATGACTAAAATGAAGATTCATAAGTAATTTTTGATCACATTTTTTTCATTTTTATGGAATTTTTAACAAAATAATGTGTAAAGGAAGGTTTCCCACAGACCGATGTATTTGTAACGACTAAAATGAAGATTTAAAACAAAATATGTGTTGCGAAACAGCTCTTAAGGCCAATAACAAAATAACGAGATACATGAGCATGTGAGCTGTTAAAAGGGATGAATTTATAATCTAAAATATGACCTAAAGCACAAAAAACATATGGCAAAATAAAAGAATAGAAACAATAAAAAGGTCGACCGATATATTTCGACAAATATGTCATCTACGAGTGGGTCGTAATGAATGAAGTAGTAGTTAAAAAATAATATATTGTTTACAGGTAAAACATCTTTGACATCGCGTGTACAGTATTTAAAAATATTGTATATGATACCGGTAAAAATCTTTGACATTATATGTACACTATTAGCAACATAATCAACATTCCACCCACTGAAAAAGAGACTCATTAGAATGATTGTTTTACGTTTAAAACCCTGGGTTTTAAAGTGCCCAGTCTGAAAATAATCCGTTGTTCCAACGTACGTCTATTGTCCTGGCGAAAACGTAAAACAATCATTCTATGACTAATGAGTCTCGATAATATATATAAAAATAATAAATAATATATAAAGGGAAAGTTCCGCAGTTACCGGTACATTTGTAATGACTAAAATGAAGATTTACAAATAAATAACTAAAATAAGTTACTGTGAATTTAAATTTTGCACATGCGCATTTCGACAACTTATGTCTCTTCAGTGCAGATAAAATCTAAACGTTTGGAAGACCATAAACTCAAAGATGAGCTAAGGACAGAGCTTTGCATGAGGGAAATAGTCCTTACAAGTGATCTTTTATCACATTTTTATGGAATTTGAACAAAATAATGTGTAAAAGGAAAGTTTCCCTCTCACCAGTCCATTTGAAAGGACAAAAATCATTTATTTTTTTATTAAAATTGATGGATATTTTTTATCATTTTCTGCATTTTGGCGGAATTCTTAACAAAATAAAGGAAATTTAAGTATTGATTTTCAATTTATGTATTCTTTTTAAACCAAATTAAAGTATATGACTGTTCCCAGGCACTGTCAATATAAATTTTGTATAAAACCGTTATCACGATTGAATTCGTTTCGTTGATTATTTTGCATATCATTAAATGGCGAGTACCTGGACATGAACTGTTATGGACGTGAATTGATTCTTCCGGTCCCATCCCGTCACGTTCCCGTCAGCAATTCGTTTCGCGTTCGTCAAACGGTAAGGGCTACGTTGCACAGTACTGTGAGTCATTTATTTACTGGGATTGTGTCATTATTTTCACGTGAATCCGAGATCAGATCTAGACCCCTTTCTTCCCTCTCTAAAAGAACGGGAAGATAAAAATAAAGTCAAGATAAACATTTACGGGAAAGGTGACCAAGCTGGGTTGTCTTATGTTAACTTGAAGCACAAAAATCTGCATGCGACTCCCTCCGACTTACTCCTTCATTCTAAGAACAATCAGACAGAAACAAAAAAAAACCGCTTTCATTTATCGGGTCAGACTGTTTCTCATCGATACTGGGATTTGTACGGAAATACCCGATGCTTCCTTGCGAAACCCTGCATAGAATTTCGTGTATGATGCTACTGTTGTTCACTATTGAGGACGATGCGACATCTTTACAATTCTTTTTTTTAATGCAGTTTTGTCAGAGACATAAATTCCAGGGATTCGAAGCTACGGGAAGTATCGTGATATATCGTGTCTACCCCGACGCTATCAATATTGGCGAAAAATTCAAATTGTAAAGACTAGAATTCAAATATCTCACTATTCCCATGTATCGTCAATGAACTTAATATATTTGTATATCTCAGAAACTTGCCAAAACGGATCACAAACCGGATTTCATTATTTTTTATGTGCTTCCCACTAACTGCAAATACAAAACAAGTGTTGACCCAAATAGGTGTCTCGCCCGTCGGCACAAGGATCGGTAGGAAATTGTTAGACAAATTGCAAAGAAAGGAAATGAGAAAATATACTACAAAATTAACCTAAATTACACCAATTTCAGTTATTAAAAAATGTATCTGATCAGAGAAACTTTAAGTGTTCGATCATTAGACTGTGAAACTGAGGTCAAGTGCAAAAGTCTTAAACCAGACTGACATAAACTACCCAAACCAAGTGACATACAAAATATTATTGATCTAGAACTAATAAATATCGAGAAATTGATCTAATCTAAAGAAAATTAATATGGTCACTAAACCTTCATTTAAAAGCTCAAGGACAGAAATCACACATCAGACTGACATGTACTACTTACGGCCAACCTTCATACCCATTATTATTGACCTAGCATTTGTATTAATTGAGAAATTGATCAAATCAGAGAAGGTTAACCTGGTCACTAGACCGTGAAATTGAGGTCAAGGACTAATGTCTTATGCCAAACTGTTATTGAGAAAGTGATCTAATCAGAAAAACTTAACATGGTCAGTAGACTGTGAAAGTGAGATCAAGGGCAAAAGAAACATATCAGACTGACATGTACTACACATGATCATGCTACATACCAACTATTATTGACCTACAACTAATAGTTGTTGAGAAATTGTAATAATCAGAGAAATTTAACCTGAACTACCCAAGACATACCTACAAATCCTATATTATTGACCTACCACCTAAAGTTATTGAGGAATGGATGTAATCTGATGAAAGTTAACCTGGTCACTAGACCGTGAAATTAAAGTCAGGATCACATAATTTTCAATCCATGGCAGATATTGTCCAAGATGGCTGCAAAATCAGTCGCGGATTGTCATGCTAGNTAAAAAAAAAAAAAAAAAAAAAAAACGTTATAACAATACTGCCTTTAATGAAAAAGCGGTTATTTGGTAATGATGACGGTGTCTTCATTAACTGAAAGAAAAATCAAATTAATAAATAATTTACCGGAGAACAACATTTGGAGGTTTCAGTGGAAAAGATATTGGAACAGTTTGTTTGATGTTACCCATTATTCACGAGTTTTCAAAATTTGTATTTTTCTGTTATCTGGTTTGAATCAATTTTCCGTTTTGCTATTATTGGGATACCCCTTGTCCCCCTCAATACATTCAGATCATATCGGAAATATTTACAAAAATGGTAAACGACAATGCAAAATTAGAACAAAAATGCAATGACAATAAAATTTTCAATGAAAAAGTAAAAAACACAAACAAAATTTTACCAAGTACGCAACCCATCTTAACACAAAAACGAAACAAGAGACAAACATGAAACACAATGGGAAAGCGGTACTGGCTTTGATTTTTATTGAAAAGAATCACTGGTTATGTTTTTCTTTATTTTGATATAGACAGTCTATACAAATTCTGTTCATACCGTACCAGTGATCACCGATGTTTATTTTCTCATCTCGGTTGAGAGCTCTGTAACGAACCATTCAGTAAATATTTGAGTACACTTTTTAGAATTATTAATTGAAAAATCTGCATGAACATGAACTTCCAATATCCAGTTATTTTCGTGATTTCTGGTATTTAAAAATTCCAACTGTACAGTCACTTGCCCATAATTCCAGATTTCTGATAGTAGTGCTGAGCACTTTTTCTCCGCCCTTAACAAATATGACTCATAATCAAGCTATGGCGAACACGTTTTCTTATCTTATATGTGCTGCAAATTGTAAACTAATTCCGAGGGGTTACAATTACGGTAGGTACTGTAGGCATATGTACACTATCTCCCTTAATTGTAATCGGTTACAATTAAGGGAGGTCCTGCAACCGTAAATGTAACCGTTATTACATTAAAAGGTGGTCCTTAACCTTAAGTGTAATCGGATTACATTTAAGGTAAGGATTACACTTAAGGGCTCAACAATGCTTTTCCCTTTGTTCCTATATACTGAAAAGACTGCACCATCCTTGTCTTTTATGTTTGAAAATTTGTATTTGTCATGATTTCTTTCTTTTATTTTTTTTCTAAATATTTGTCTACTGTTCTCTTCGGGTTTTCCGGGCTTCATCTGTAGAGCAGATAAGTCTAGTGGAACGCCCTGTCGATGCAAGGTGCAAGTCATAAAAGAAAAATCGATTTTAGACAAATTTTGTTCAAAAACGCAACAATCTATACAGAACATTAAAAAATACATTTATTTATAAAAAAAAAGATCTTTCGGGTTGTATAGGAGTTTAAATTTTCCCTTCTTTTCTCTCTACTTTTCATTTGGTAGTCTAAACTCACTGAACTGTTTGTCCAACCCCACATTCCTACTTTCAGTTTTTTACCTCTTTAGTGTTATTGAATTATACATCTTGTTAAAATTGTGTTTCCTTTTAAGGATGGTCACTTTCTCGAGTTTTTGAGATTTTTGGGATTCTTATATTTATCCATCATGGTGCTTTAGAAAACTTTGCACACTTACCTCCAATTTTCATTCCAAAATATGTTTGTATACATATTGAATAACTTTCTGACAAAATTTGATGAAATTCTTAATATATCTTCGTTGTATTTATAAAAGTAGATTGCCTTCATGCAAAGTAAAGGAAAAATCTAGAGGAGTTGAGTTTCCCGCCAAAATTGCATGCACTTATATCACAAAAACGGGCACACTGACCTATCAATATTTATTGCTTAAAATATAATCCATATTCTAATATCAAAACCTTAATATATTATGAACTTGAGGGGTGACCACCCTTAAGTTGATGATTTTATTGTCATTGTCGAAATAATGGAATGGAAGATTCTTACAGAATTACCCTTTTCATCTTTAATCATGAATCTTGTCTACATCTATTTTGGTCGAATGTCTTGTATAAAAATACATATATCACGGTGGCTAGTCGTTACGGACCCTTTCGGGAGAAACGGCGACTTTCAGATCAAGCAACGGACCATTTTTGAAAAGAATGGAGGAAAATGATGGATAGAGTAAATTCTTGAAGGGAAATAAACAAAAAGAACAGTAATGTAGTAATGTATTTTCTTTTTACGGAATGTCTTACAACTTTTTGTCCTTCAAGAAATACATGTTTTAGTGATACAACACTTGATTATGTTTAACAAAAGCAAAACAAGCGAGGGCTCTGCGTGATGACAATGTATTATACCATATAAAAAGAAGAAACCACAGTTGAATGGTTTGTTTCAATGCTTGCAGTCCGATATATTGGTTTCCTTTCTCGTTTAACACATTTCTTTGCAGTTCTGAATATATAAATAGCCTCATTCAAAGCTATGAAAAATATCCAATACAACGGCCCCTTTATGATCACCTGAATTTCAGGCAACGGACAACTTTATGATCAATAGGTACAAAGAATGTATCGACAGCGAAAATTGCCACAGTTATTTTTTTTTATAAAATGCAGATGATGTACTGATGAAAATCGAAGAATACCAATGTCAACCTAAAAGTTGCCGCTTCAGCAATACAGTAATGTAACGCGTCCACGGATTAAAAACAGGTTTCCCCAAGATCTACCCTCCCATGTTTGTAAGCTACATCACATATTTCTAGGATTTCTTCGAGTCCTTCAATTAAGGGTAGATAATCAGATTATGTTTCAAATTTTATGTGTTGATATTATGTAAATTTCAAAAACAAATGTACAGTTAAAGCCACATCCTTTCACAAATTAATGGACTGGAACTAGCTTATGAAAAATTAAAAAAAATACACAAAAAGAAATAAGATCTTTAGTGCATGTTATAATTTCTTAGTGCATTTTTTAATTCTAAGTGTATATAAAATACTCAGTACATATTCATATTTCTCATTGCAATTTTCAATACCTGGTTGTTTCTCAGTCCATTTTTTCAAAAGTCTTGGTGTGTAATCTTTGCATAATAAAGAAGAAAACCCCGTGATAAAAAAAAACATGATATATTAAATTACGGTGCGGCTATGCATTTTATTTTTCAAAGGAAGTAATTACGAAAATAATGCACAGTAACAGAAATTTGGCGAAAAATTATCAGGACATGAGTAGCATGAAAATAAACAGCATGAATATATGAAGCAAACCTCTAGCATGGACACATAAAAAAANGTTTCTCAGTCCATTTTTTCAAAAGTCTTGGTGTGTAATCTTTGCATAATAGAGAAGAGAACCCCGTGATAAAAAAAAAACATGATATATTAAATTACGGTGCGGCTATGCATTTTATTTTTCAAAGGAAGTAATTACGAAAATAATGCACAGTAACAGAAATTTGGCGAAAAATTATCAGGACATGAGTAGCATGAAAATAAACAGCATGAATACATGAAGCAAACCTCTAGCATGGACACATCAAAAAACAGGAATCCTACCAGCAAGATTTAAAATAGACCGGCACCATTACACGAGAAAAAAATATCCAGGATCAAATGCCCAAAGGGGTGGGGTACAAAATATTGCAGTATACCACATTCATTCATTTTTTATGCTCTGTAATGTGTTTTTTATTGACCAAACTTATATTGGTCCACCTGTGCAATACTATGTAAGACAAAGACAACCATTCCTAGAAACTGTTACAAAGCTGTCGAACACTATAAATTTGTGTTGGGTCCATCAAATAATAGGAAAAGTGGAGGCTTGTTGCTTTATTTCATACAAAAAAGCATATTACTTTTGTATGTGGTCAATCTTTTTATCAGAAAACACATATACCTATAAAGATACCAATAAAATCTGAAACACCCCAAATTTTTCCACCATATTATCATGACCCCTAAAAAATACAAACATTTTGGACCCCCAAAAAATAACAAATTATAAAATTTAACCCCTCAAAATAGTTTAAGCATAAGTATACCAAATTTTTGGGAGTACACCCCCAATCAAACGTTCTCTCCAATTCAGCTCACTCCCTCCTCCCGCAATAAAAATCAAATGGTTGCTTCCTGAATTATCGTTGCATCTGTTGCAAAAAGGCTATGGCGCATTTACTTACGGTAGATTTCCTTGTGCCTTTTTTTAGTAAATTCTTTCTTCTTTTCTTTTCTTTCAGAAAAAAGGCTGCGATCTAATTTATGGTTAAACAAGTCAAAACATAGTGTAAAATATGACCCCTTGGGTCAGGCGAGCTAAAAAGGAAAAAGGACGTTTCCAGAAAAAAACAAAAAAATTATTTGCACCGTGCTAAACAGGCGGAAATTTTTGGAAATTATTCCAACTGTAGTTGCACGGCTGAAAAAAGACTACTTGCTAATATTGTCAGTCCTTTTAGACTGATTCATAAAAACATTACATTTCTTTTTTACCATATTATTAGAAGTAGCAAGATATGGTATTCCTTGCAAACAACTGAAATCTGAAAGGGTCATGTGCCATTATCATAACGGGTCCGTTGCCAAAACGTGTCATGTTTATTTCGTTTTACAGTATAAATAAATTAAGTAAACGGTAAAAGAATAACTTCACTTTTTCAATTGTGATATATTTTAACACTATATGGCTGCATCGTGAGAAGAATGGTATTTATAAAGACAAAAAACTATGTTTTATCAAGCAGCATGGTAAATTTTCAAACCAATGTGTCGTACATATCAGACAATATAATAAATTTCTCTGAAGAATAATTTCACTGGTTGTAATAAACAACAAGTTGAATTATCATTACATTCCGTGGTAACACATTGATGCTAAAATATTTTCTTTAGAATCTATAATCTGAAAATTTATCAAGGACGATCTGATAATTTTACTTCAGAAATCAGGAAGTCGCCGTTGCAAGAATCAAAAAGGGTCCGTTTCTCCCGAAAGGGTCCGTAACGACTAGCCACCGTGTATATTCAAATTCAGATTGATTGACATATTCCTAGTTCAGCATCATCTGTGTCTCATATGTAGTATATGCAAAATATTCTGATTGAAATCAGTATTCATATTGATCAACGCGTTTAATTATCAAAGAAAAAACACTCATAAGGTCACAGGAATAAAATGGAAAAATTAAGAGAATGGAATAAATATGCAGTAATGTATTCTTTATTTTTATATGATTCATTTGGATTTATTAAGTTTGAAGGAAGCTGCAACACCATTAGCCAAAAGTGTTTTAATTTGCATGAAGCAAACATTACAAAATTATGAGTTCTGGTGATAAAATATTTTACAAATTATGGCTCTTAAGTAAAATTAAACTCCAATAAATTGAGGTAAACATATGAAAAGCTGTCGTAAAGCTAATAATCATGAGGACATGAAAATAACACCTGTCTATACCTATCGGCACAACATCTATCAACTAGGAATGACCAAGAATACTGTATTGAGTAGAATAGATTTATCATCCTTCCCCATGGTTATATCTTTTTTTTTTAAACAACAACAAATTTCTTTTATTGCACTTATATTGCTGTTACATTCGTACCTTACTGTTACAGCTTCACTAGCAAGGTTTCCTGTAATGTTATTGCCTCTGATAGCAGGGTCTATCTAAGGTAACATATACATAATATTGTTAGTGTTACATTTTGATGGTGTACAAAAATATTCCGGAACTATATATTTCTTTACGACTCTATAATTATTTATGTTGTATTTACTTCCGTCTAACGGTACATTACCAAACAAGTACCGTTATACAATTATGTAAGTAAAATTATAATTAATACAATATAGTAAGAATGAGAAAGTTAATAACATTCTAAAAAAAATTATCGTATTCAAATGAAAATGAAATTCATCTGGTGTACGCTTCCCAGAAATATTTGGACGAGAGACATAAGGGCATGTCCCTATAGTAATGATTAAAAAACAAAACACACACACACACACACAGACACCGTTATTAACAGAAAATAAGAAAATGGAATTAATAACAAAAATTCACCCAATGGTTATATCAGCCATATCTGGTTGACCCGGATATATCAAGAGTTGACCTGGATATATCAAGCGCTTCTCCCAAAGTTTCAAAGGCAATAACTTTGTTTCAAGGTTTCAAATAAAGAAAATGGCTAAAATAAACATCTATTGCATTTGCTTTTTCCGATTAGGTATTCAAAACAGAATCCTGATTACACAAATAGATAAACTAGACGTCAGAAAAATTGTAGAAATATCCTGCAGAGATTTGACGTTTTCACATTATGACGTCATAAAAGCTCCAAGGAACGATAGAATAGCGTAACAACCAAAGGTTCATGCAACATTCAAAATCGACATTATTTAGAGTATTTCGGTCAAAATATTCATCCAGTTACAAAACCTTTGCCAATAATATGGTAGAAAAAATATTAAACATGTTTTTAAGCTTAAAATTGATGAAAAGGCGAGAATGACATGTATGCCGAAATTCCCGCGCAACTTTGGGAGAATTTGAAACCTCAGTTCAATAATTACAAATCTAAAATACAAAATAAAGGATGATAAACAAGTTATCGGGCTTTTGACAGCTGATGTATTGTAAAACTAGTTATTTGTTCGACGTGCTAAAGTGCGCCTTATTCAAATTAGTTATTTTGCCTACGCGCACTTTCCCGAACAGTTATTTTGCCTACGCGCTATTACTTGTAGAAATACCAATATTATTTTTACCTTAGTTTCTATAGTAAAGTATAATAATGTAAAATATCACCCGCTCGCCAGAATATGAAGCTTGGGGTCGTTCGCTACGCTCACTCGCCCCTGTGCTTCATATTCTGGCTCACGGGTTGATATTTTACGATACATAGCTGTCAAGAGCCCGATAACATAATATTATACGTATTCGTCCAGGAAAACGTCATCAACCACTTGTTAATGTCGACGATGGCTGTTTTACTACTACCAAACCTATCTTATTGACCTAAAGCGTGTCAAAACAAATGTTTCAATCCTTTAGTTCTGTAACTCAAAATAACACGCAATGATCTTAAATGTGTCCGGAAATTGTGGATCCTATTCACGATTGCAACAGGCAAGGATTAGAGCTTAATTTTAAACACTTCTTTTTCACTGAATCTATTGATTCTCATAGTCCATAATTAAAACGACTCCTGAATATCTTCTTAAAAAACCGACAAATTCATACTTTATTTTAGATGGCCATCATTTGGAAACTGTAAAACAGCAGAGTTTTTACTATTAAGGTCAATGAATTTTGTAGGAAATTACGCCTTTTGGACAGTCTACGATACTGACTCTTGAAGATATCTTGCTAAAATATGAACTGATTCTATTGACAAACATTTACAGAAAAGCGAAGAATTTTGCGGAATCCGTGTCAAAAATGAGTGTGACTGAATCTGTTCCAAAATTTGGGCGCTCTTTCATCTATGACAACTTATAGTTTGCGCCGTTATCAGGATTATATCCGGACCCGGAAAGAAAGTTCAAAGAAATACTTGACCTTGCATGGAGAGTCAGATGTGTTCTTGTGCGCACGTCCAAACGCCAGTAAGAAACTAGCAGTTTTTGAGACAAATGGTTTGTTATCTTTGTAATGTCAAATATATTTTTCATCGTCATTGACTCATAGAAGAGAATAGATAGAGCGTGAAATACACACCATTTGCTCCAAACAAATTGTGTATTATACTTCGATAGAATAATGTTAAAAAATCAAATTCAGCATCAATTACCAACTGTATGTCATAATGTTTTGTCTGTAGAACTAACATTTACCGCATTCCCGACAGTTTGCTATTTGATCGGATTTTATAAAGTTAAAAAATTGAAAATTCAAATCAATAGACACAGGAGTATTATCCCACTAGTGCTTAGAAAAGATATTTTACATATTGCTTTTGTTTTTGTCTTTCCTTACATTGTTGTGATGTCTTTTTTTTCAATTAGTATAAAGTAATTAGGAACCGAACCGTCAGTCAAAACATCTGATTTTCATAGAAAACTATTAGGAGACAGCTACAACCTAATTCAAATTTGATTTCAACGGAAGATAAAAAAATCTTAGACATTCTCGTGTTAGATTTCTAGGCTCTCAAACTCAGCAAAGTTCGTCCGATTAATGGGTTGCGTGTTAAAATTCTGTCTTTCACTCTCACGGGTGTTACAATGTATTGATTTCGAAAATTACGGGAAAATCCCCCAACAAAATAAAAGAAAAAGAAAAGAAAAGTTGATATCCGACTTATATTTTGCTTTCCAGGCACACACTGGGCATTGGAAAATTATTTCTATGCTGATTAAACAGTCTGCAACTTACGATAAATTTAGTATGAAAGATTCCTTTCTGGAAGGTATAGGAAACAAAGAGGACTTGAAGCACATGGAATCTCCAAGGCTGATGGTAACCCATTTACCGTAGATTGTATTTGGAACCTTACAATATCTAAATTGTTGTAAATTTTGTTGAAAACGGAGGAGTATCTCCCTCATGCAAAGCTCAGTCCTTAGCTGATTTTGGCTTCACATTTAGATCATATTGGTTATTTGTTCTCTATCAGTTTTTAAACATCTTTGAGTCTATGGTCTTCCAATTGTTTAGATTTCATCTGCACTGAAAAGACATAAGTTTGTCGAAATGCGCATATGCAGAATTTAAATTCACAGTAACTTCGGTATTTAGTCATTCGTTACCACTGTGTCGATGCCACTGCTGGTGGACTGTTAGTCCCCGGGGTAATCACCAGACCAGTAGTCAGTACTTCGGTACTGACCCGAAAGCCGATTGTATTTGGAACCTTACAATATCTAATTTTTTGTAAATTGTGTTGAAAACTAAGGAGTATCTCCCTCATGCAAAGCTCTGTCCTTAGCTGATTTTAGCTTCACATTTAGATCATATTGGTTATTTGTTCTCTATAAGTTTTTAAACATCTTTTAGTCTATGGTCTTCCAAACGTTTAGATTTTATCTGCACTGAAGAGACATAAGTTTTTTGAAATGCGCATATGCAGAAATAAAATTCACTGTAACTTCCGCAACAACTTCGAGAAGGGAAAGGTAGAATGATTCTTGTTCTTAGAAACTCGACGGATTTATATGTGTCCCTTTATGAATTCAGGAAAGGGAAAACATCGATGTCTATGCAGAGCAGTTGGGCAGATTTCTTCGGAAATAGTGTTTTAGGAAAGGGTAAGAAAATTTTAAGTTTTCACAAGTATGAATAATATTGATTGTAGAAAATGTTCTCAGTGAAAAAAACAAACATATTAATATCTTAAAACAAGACATCAAGCATACAGGAAAATGCATGTATACATTAACTTACTTCGTTTTTGCACAATAACACACTTGGTCGATGCCTCTGCTGGTGGACTGTTAGTCCCCGAGGGTACTCACCAGCCCAGTAGTCAGTACTTCTCTGCTGACCCGAAAGCCGATTCTATTTGGAACCTTACAATATCGAAATTTTGGCCATTTTTGTTGAAACCCGTGCAAAACTCTGTCCCTAGCTAATTATACCACCCGCAACGAAGTTGGGGGGGGGGGGGTATACTGGAATCACCATGTCCGTCCGTCTGTCCGTCCGTCTGTCCTTCCGTAGACATTTTTGTCCGAAGCTTATCTCCGGAACCTTTCTGAATTGACCATTTGTTGACTTTTCAAATTCTGTCAGAATGCTAGTAACTATTAGTACTTGTGCACCTCCAATTTTCAGATTGATTCATAAATTTTTAACAAAGTTACAGCACTTTGTAGATTTCTCCTACTTAGAGTCTATATTGAAAATTTGTCCGAAGCTTATCTCGGGAACCTATGTGAATTGATTTTTCAAATTTTGTCAGAATGTTAGTCACTATAAGTACTTGTGCACCTCCTATTTTCAGATTGATTCATAAATTTTTAACAAAGTTACAGCACTTTGTAGATTTCTCCTACTTACAAGTCTATATTGAATATTTGTCCGAAGCTTATCTCAGGAACCTTTCTGAATTGACTTTTCAAATTTTGTCAGAATGTTAGTAACTATAAGTACTTGTGCATCTCCTATTTTCAGATTGATTTATAAATTTTTAACAAAGTTACAGCACTTTGTAAATTTCTCCTACTTAGAGTCTATATTGAAAATTTGTCCGAAGCTTATCTCAAAAACCTTTGTGAATTGACTTTTCAAATTTTGTCAGAATGGTAGTCACTATAAGTACTTGTGCACCTCTTATTTTCAGATTGATTCAT
>MJUU01026525.1:5931-70326 GCA_002080025.1 Modiolus philippinarum
GCCCCCCCCCCCCCGCAATTGTTGCGCCTGTCCTAGGTCAGGAGTACATGTATGTTGGTCATTGGCTTGTCTTTGTCTTCTTGTAGAATTTTAGTTTCTTGATATTTGGGTTATTGGATGTGGTTTGTTTCCATTGATTTATTCATTTCTTTACCTTTTTGGGGCCATTTAGGGTTTGCTATATGTTGTGAGGTTCCTCGCTGTGTTGAAGACCGTACGACCCCTAGATGCTTTGTTTTTGGGTCGTTTTAACCTGGATATAGGATGTTGTCTCCCTGACATTTACCTTGACATTTACCTCATTTCTTTCTTTTTCATAGCATATGTATTGTTTTTGACCTTTCTATAGGAAAATTGATTTGCATATTGATTTGCTTTGAAGTGTTTATAGTTTTCACTTAAAAAATGTCAATGATATATATTTTCAAGGATCAAGGTATACCACCATTGAATTCAAGTACAACTCTTGTTGTTTATGTAAAAGACGTGCAAGAGACACCACCACACTTTGAAAAACGAGCTTATAACACAGCATTTGACTATCATTCGCCAGTGGTAAGTTGTCCAAAACTAAATCAGTTTGATATTCTAGAAAAGCGTCAAGTATTTCATCAAAAGCGATGAATACGACTGTAATTTTAAGTTTTACATTAAATTGCTTTAGATTTCAAGTGATGAGTAAACAATAAGGGTGTAATTATCCAAGAATATGAGGAGGAACGCTTAAAATACACTCCGTCATTTTTAATTTTTTTTTCGTCTTGACCAGTATAATGTAACAGTCTCGCAACTGGCGACTTATTTTTTTACGTTTGACAACATCCAGCATCTATTCATTTCAACTTAACTATCCGACATGACTTGTTTCCGGTTACGATTTAACTTTTAATAAGAGTACTTCTTTTACAACTGGTGTTGCATGCATTGATGGAACCGCTTATCATGTCGACACAGCCTGTCTGATTCCTAAAGGAGCTAATGCGAGAGTGTCTATCTATCCATCTAATTTAACATTTTATCAATCTGTTATGAGGCTCGAATATTGGCATACCACAATGTCTTCCAATCCAAGAGCTTCTTGAAGATAAAAAAAAAACTGTTCAAGTCCTTTTATTTCGCAATCGATTTAATCATCAGACTTGACTTTCAGATGCATGTACTTGTTAACACAAAGTAACAAGAACAGATTTACTATTTTTTTTAAACCATATGGTTTTAAGTCCACCATTGTAGTAATTTCCTGCTATTTATTTTTTACCTAAAGGGGGTACTCTTTTCATATTCTGGAATTTTTAAAAGATTTTCGGCCTACTCTGATTTTATCCATCGAGAAATATTAAAAATTTTTGCCCATAGTTCCCTATTTTTTCAATAATTCAATTATATATATATATATATCTTATGGAGCAGTGTAACAAAATTTATTCAAATAGTTTTTGTTCTGATTAGATAAACTTCAAGAGCGTGTCTCCTTATTGACCTGGTGCCACAATTGTGACGTTAAAAATCGTACGCGGAAAAAACGGGTTTTATTACCATGCTTACTCCGGTAAAATATGCAGAACCTTCAGGATAGATACCCAAATTCTGATGTTCATTTATCGCGTGACCATTTCAATTTTCAAAATGGCACCAAGTCAAAGAGGAAAGATACGCTTGAACGTTTAACGGATGCATATATGTGATATTTCACATCTACATCTCTTAAAATTGTTAAAATTAGAGGAAGAGACAACTAATTTTCACCAGTAGGTCTTTTATGCACAAATATGACACACTCGGCCGCAATTCAATCGCTTCCAAATTGAAAGCGATTTACGCTTTTGAAAATGAGAGCGTTTTGTTGTCACAAGCCAATTTAAAAAAGAAATATATTCATTAAGTAGAAAATAAATATAAGATAAAAAAAGTAGCCTTGTAAATGACAGATTTGTCGGATTATTGTATTTCAAATACGAAATCATCAATTTATGATTTTCTTTTGGTGTAGTTTACTTCTTTCTCAATTTTCTATCAAAACGTCAGATCTATCTGAATATTTTTAAAATGAGAAGCAAACCTCCTTAACTGGTTCCAGCCTGCCCTGCTGTTTGATTGGAATATTCTTTCAATGTCATTGTTCCGTTTCTAAGCGTCTTCACTTTTCTTCTTTTCACAATTTTCGAAGTCAAACTTATCGACATTAGTGATTTTATAAGAATGAGGAAACAGCTGACGGATATCTTCAATAAACTGGCATCGAGAAAAACATGTTCTTTATCGATTTCTACATTTTCAATCTGCCATTTAACATTTATGACTCAAATTATTTTAATCTGTTTCTGTTTTGACGTTATGATAAAAATAAATTTTAATGATGGTACCCAGTCCTGCTGAATACTACTGTTTTTTTTTATCCGGCATCAAAGCTCTATAAATATGAATAGATAGCGCTACGCTGATTAAGGTAGTAGACATGGGACACAGGGGAGATAACTCCTTTTTATGTAAAAATTACTTGTTGCGATTGATATGAATAAAACAAAAGATTTTTAATATTTATCATAAATAGAAATATAATATCCATCTTATTATTTAACTCCACTCTTTTGATAAAACACTTTATAATGTCTGTATTAAAATATCCAGGTTTTGAATGGAATCTTGAAAATAATAAAATAAATGAAAGTCAGATATTTGGCAGGAGCGGTAATTCTTTCCATTTGACGCTTATTATTGGGGAATATTATGACTTTTGTGTAGTTTTCCTAACATTGTGAAAAATGGTACTGTGAACTTATATAAACTTTTGACAAAATTCATAAGTGTAGAGGATCTTTTATTTCTTAGTTTTTAGTGAAAATTGAAGTAATGGAATTTTATTTAGAAGAAATTGAACGAAGCTGTGTTTTCAGCAATGTTTTGACCGTGTAAATTAACCCTTAATGCACGCTTTTTATATTTATTATCTGATATTGAGGTCTACAGGTTTCTAAGAAGCAATTTATGGCTAATTGATGCTTTTCTTATCTATATACAGTACAGTAGTATTTGCCTTATGGTGATTTCTGAACAAAATTTGGGACTCCTACTATAGGGGTGTTTCTGTGAACTTTAGATAAAAAATTTTTTGGTAAAACTTTTCAACGTTTTTTCTTGAAGTATATTAGCACATAAGTGTTTCATACTGCAAATTTAAAGAAAATTGAATTTGTTGAAAATTTTTGGGTAACCCCAGGTCTACTTCCTTAAGGAGCACAGTGTTCCACAGTTTAGGTATTAAATGCAGCTTATACAAAAAAAAAACGGGTTGGCATCTTACCTTATAGTAGAATACTAGATCTAATGATGAAATACACAATAAAATATTGAATTTACAAGGGACAACTGAAGTTGCATTAATAATAATGACTCTCCATATATTACAGGGGACCTTTGTGATGAATGTAAGAGCTAGTGCAGGCGATTTACCAGACCCTATAAAATATATCATTACAAATAAAACGGCATCTTTTCATGCAGGTGGGGTAGTTAACAAAACTTTTATTAGCTTACTAATTAGAATAACATAGAGTACCAACTTTATAATGATACTGTACTGATCACGAAACAACGGCAGTAGAATACCGAAGGAACAAAGCACAAGATTACACAAATCAAAGTCCAGAGACAAGGCAAAAGCAAGAACACCAAAAGACAGAAGACCAAAGACACCGCAAGCCCACAAAACACACGAACATTACATATATAACACAAAAAACTAAAGAACTAACAGTGTGAACTCTCAATAAACAAGAGTGACATCAGGTGCCCCGGAAGGGTAAGCATGTCCTGCTCTGTGCACAGTACCCGTCACACTGTCATTAGGTCAATCTAGGGTAAAGTCAAAACCGGTAATGTCAAATCAGGGAAGACGCGAATCTAGCTGAAAATGTCAGTTTTTATTTGTGACACTGACATTTCATATATATCTATGGTGTCGTGGTGACGGCCATAGAATTTCTGAAAATAGAAAACAATTATCTGTTCCCTCGAGTTCAAATAATAAGTTATCATATAACTTTGTCTTGAAGTGATTTTGTAGAAATACAAATGCACTGCAGAAATACATATATGCATTTTAAACAGTTTTTGAAATTATGGATTTCCTATGTTTGTGTTCTAGTGCTGCTGATGAGGAATTAATTTCCATACAGCTCATTGAGATTATTGCAGTTGGAGTTAACATATTTGTTTTGGTCTCATGTTTATTTACTCCATATCCTTTCGTAAAATATATGAGATATATGCTCTCTATACAGGTATGGTGTACTTGCTCTTTAGATAAATCTCATATGGAGACAATACCAAACTTTCAAATTTTGACATTTCATTTCTTTTTGTTCTTTCCAAATGTTATTCTACCTATTCTGTTTATAGTGCCCACATCTCTTGCTTTATTATTCCAAAGTTTCTTACAATTAACTCGGTGCGTGCCCTGTAATTGTTTATATGTTGTTATTGTCTTTTATGAGTGTCCTTGTCGGGCAACGGATGACAGCAGTTGTAAGAAATCTTTGCCAGTTAATTCAATATTTGTTGACAACCCCGCATCCATGAACAAAATGGAAGATATGTTGATGTAACATTGCTCGACATTAATGAACGAATTCGCTAATACCGGTGCTATAGGGGTCGTCTTGAACTTACTATGAGAAAAGAGCATAGCTCATTGGGGAAGGCCTCGTGGTGACTTAAAGATGAAAAACAACACGAAACAGGAGCTTTTTAGTCAGTAAGCTTCCTTTTGATAAACAGTTGTTCAATATTGTTGCCTAAAACAAAACATGCATTGCAACTGAATCTAAAATAAAATAAGCTGTTAGTATCATTTTCAATGAAAAACAATTGTCTTAATTTTTGTAGATGACTGCCATGACAAATTTATAATTCATGAAAGATCAGGAGCTGTTTACACTATTGCACTATTTCAGCACACACAAATTTGTTCTTTTGTGGTAGAGGTATGCTTCGCTAGACTTTTACTTGCAACTAACACTTACTAGCAAATTAATGATAAAGCTTTGCGGCCAAAGATTCACGTGGTAAAAACCAAATTTAAATTTGTATGAAAAATATCTTAACTCTTATTTACATTTTCCTTTGAATAATGATGTCGCTTGTCTATTTAATCTTATCAAAACTTGAAAAATATAACATATTTTTGGAAAAAATACCAGCGATTGCATGAAACGTGTTTTGTAAGGAATTTCCAGTTATACGTTTGTCAGTTATTATATCTTCACTTTGTGGTTGCTTGCAGTGTATTTCATTTTAAAGAACCCGTTTAATGTCATTTCTTTCAAAATCACGATCTAGACAACTTCGAAATATTGATCGACAGATAAGACATAATAAAACACTTCTAACATCAAACCTCGTGATGTTCCAAATGTAAAGAGGTTCTAAAGTGTTATTTTCGATATTGTTGTATGCTGTTCATCTGTATGCGTGTCTCCAGTTTTCTTTCCTTTGTTTTTGTTTCTTGGTGTAGAAATTAGAAATTATGGCGGATGCGTTTGTATTATTTCTTATTTCGGTAGCCTTGATTGACATGCAAACGTGTACTCATTTTTAATAAAGAGAGATGGTTTAGAAATAACATATTTTCGAGCATTTTCTGCAGATTATATATATATTTCAAGACGACGCAACGGAGTAAAAGCGTTGTTCCATTGATTGGTTGTACCGTGTATTTGTACAAACTTTGTCTTATGCGCATTTACTCATTATATTTACCTTTTTCATAATATTTTGTAGGCTTTCCAAGGAAATGTTCAATCTGCAAGCCTTGGAAGAACAGCATCAGCCACAGACGTCGTTGTATCTGTCACCTCCTTAGATAAACCACTTGGTTAATTCTGACCGACTACTGAACACAGATGTTTGTCTTCTTTTTATCAAAATATGTGAATAAAAGAAAGAAAAATTAATTTTGTACATGTACATATACCCTCAAGTCATTGCTGATGTTGATGTGAGTTTAGCTTCTGTAGACAGGCAGATAGATCTTTTTTTTCAAAAAGTAAATGTGTACGCTTCATGCTCTAAAGAATCAAATATTTTAGGATATGGGGTAAATAAACTTAAGACCATAACTCCAACTGCAATAATTGTAATGAGCTGTATGTCCATTTCAGAAATTAATTTCTCATCAGCAGCACTAGAACCTAACCATAGGAAATCCATAATTTTAAAACATTTTTGAAATGCATAAAACCAAACGAAACCGAATAATAAGTAATATCAAATATAGCTTATGCCAAAACTACGATGGAGGGACTTAAGCCTTAGGTTTTAGAATTTACATAAATTTAGATAATAGTAATTGAACAAAGTGTTCACATGATATATTATCTGATGTACAAGTACACCATATCAAAGAAAAATTAAGAGCATACATCTCTAACACGGGGAATTGTTTACCAACTCCATACTGCATTAAAAGACAAACTCCTGTATTAAATATTTTACGAAAGAATATGGAGTAAATGAACATGAGACCATAACACATATGTTAACTGTAACTGCAACAGTTTTAATGAGCTGTATGGCCATTTCGGAAATTAATTTCTCTGAAATTTACCCTGGTGGAGGTAGTTTTATTGTTGCTTAGAAAGTTAGGATCGAAATAGGATATTAAAATCATCTTGTCTTTAATACACATGTAATTTTGGAGTAAGATGTTCACATTTGTTTACATTTTAACACAAGGTAAAGGTATAAAACAGAAGTTGATGTCTCAGTTGTCTCTTTAATTGCAAGTTGATTGATGGTAGACCCAGATGTAAATATTCTCCAAGTCGTTAACTATAAAGACAATATACATCTTATATATAACGCAAGCTGAAATAAAGTAACTAGTTGGTTTTGATTTTTTCCTAGATGAACCCTTGTTCAAATTTTCTAATCATTTCAAGGAAAATATTTGGTACCAATAATTTTCTACTCTCGGGATGTTGCAGATATCTTAGGTAAAGACGCTTAAACCATGGACGTAAGAACTTTTTACTTATGATCCTCAGTCGATTATTCCTGTGAATAGCCTATGACCCGCATTTATCGGATTCCTTATATCAGGCGCAGGAACAACCATGTAACGGCTGAAAGGTTTATTTTAACTAATGATCCTTCGAGGAGGTATATTGGTTATATTTATTAATGTTTACGTTTTTAACCTATAATTGGATTCATATCAATCATTTTTCACAAATTTCGCTTCTTCTTCACACTGTAAAGATTTACTACAGGCAAACAATTTAAAGAGAAACATTCAAATACTGAACATCTCACTTTGTAAATGCAAAATTATGTCTATATTGAAAATCACAAAAATTCATATTTTTCGATAATTCTATCCATGATAAATAAAATGATCGTCAGTAACTATTTCTAAACACTTCATAATATACTTAACAATGTTTTCATGCACAGTAAAGTAAACTTTTTTGAGGCCAAAATCAAATTTCGAATGCTAAATCTTCAGTTCAGTTCCTCAATGCATCAATATATATACAGAAGAATGTGTTATTTTCCATATAAAGTGCAAGAAGAAATTTAGTAATTCTACACATACCCCCTAAAAATTTTGTTACATATTTACCATTTATGAACTACAGGAAGAGAGATACATTAATACTACTTGGTTGGATACTTCATATTTTGTAGCAGAATCTCTTAGAACTTGGGGCATTACTTTACTCAGAAATTATTTAAATACTGTGAAAGTACTATTGTTCGTGGGGTCCAATTTTCGTGGATTTCGTGGTTCGCCTTACCCATGAAATCAAGTTGCCAACGAAATGCAATTTTTCTATAGAAATTTAATGTGTGGAATTTGAAACCACAATTTTAAGTACCCACAAAATAGTGATATTTATACAAAACCACGAAAATTGATGTCCACGAATAAAAGTACTTCCACAGTACCACAGATGTACCTAATCGTGTCACTTTAAACGATGTCAACGGAAATAATATTGAAGACAGATATGAGGATATCAAGGTAGGTACAAGGTGTTAATTTCTCATATGGATGCAATATTAAAATATTGTTTTTTTTTTATTTTTTTTCAAATTGTTTTTTTTTTCTGAAACCTGCTAATTATGCCCACATCTCAAATTTTTATTATGCCCTGTGGTTGTTTTAATGTTGTGATCATCTTCCATTAGTCTCTTAGTGAGGCAACGGGTGACAGCGATTGTAAGAACACTTTTCCAGTCAGTTGATGTTTGTTGACGATCCCGCATCCATGGGTAGTCACATGGATGTAGCATTGCCCGACATCTAGCAATGAATTCCGCTCAAAGCGGTGCTAGAGCTGTCTTGAATTACTGTGAGGTATGAGTAAGGCTTACTGTTGAAGGCCTCATGTTGACTTCAGGATGAAGAAAACCAATAAAAGCGTTGTTCTATTGCTTAGTTTTGCCATGTTTTTGTAGATACTTTGTCTGTTTGCATTTACTCCATATCCCGTCATTGTTGTTTAGTTTTGTGGTTGTTTAAACGTTGTGTTTGTTCTCTGTTGGTCTTTTTGTCGGGCAATGGAGAACAGCAATTGTAAGAATACTTTGCCAGTTGATTTTGTTTTTGTTGACGATCCCACATCCATGACATTATAAACATGGATGTAGCGTTGCTCGACATGCAGCAATGAATTCCGCTTAAACCGGTGCTAGGGGCCGTCTTGAACTTACTATGAGGTAAGAGCATAGCTCATTGTTGAAGGCCTCATGATGACTTCAAAATGAAAAACAGCAATAAAAGCGTAGTTCCATTGCTTGTGTTTCAAACGTACTTGTGGAAATTTTTTCTCATTTGCTTTTACTCCATATCCCTTCATTGCTTATTATAAAGAAATTAAGATAATATGAAAGCATTATATAAGAGCCATTAGAAGACCTAAAAAAGTAGGGTGCTGTCAACCATATAATCTGGGTAGAGAAAGATGACAGTGTGGAAGCAGATATATTTTGTATTTTCGCCAACAATTTTTCGGAAAGTTTCAACTTCTGCAGAAAAAATACCACATTTCATATATTTTTTAACATTTTGCACAGCTTTTGGAAGAACTCGGTGATGGGTTTTCCGTTATTAAACTAACAAGATGTTTCATCATGAACTAGATATTATTATGTACCAGATTGATAGTTCTTAGCTCGTTAGTTGTCACAAAAGTGGCAACAAGTAATGACAATGGCTGGTTGAAGGCACTTATTGTTATATGCGCCAAAAAAAAAAAAGAGTTGAGAAGTACTGTATATCTTTGGTGTTTTAAATAAAAAAAATCAACGCAATTCTGAAATATGCTAAAAGCATCCATTGATATTTTTTACTAATGAATGCCATTCACTGCAAGACAAAAATATTGTCAGGAATTTAAGAAGTTCTTTCACAGTGAGTTGTTGAAGTTAATAATTGCATTTGAAAATCGTCGACTCTTTATTCTTTTAAGCTATTATGAAATTAAAATTATTTGGGATTTTTTACTACTGCACTTTTTCTTTCAGTTTGAAATTAGTCCATTTCTTATTATAAATAGAATATTTTTATCCATGAATGTCGTTTATGAACTTTTAACAGGATATCGGATTTGCTAGACAGAAACATATCATAAGAGATATGCTAATTTCAATTATTTATTATTTTTTGTTAAGTGAGACCAATCAAATTTATCTAATTTACCATAACCGTTACTTTAATCATAATACTTTCACTAAAAAGGACAAAAGTTTATCTAAGATAAGACCTTCCCGATAAAAGAGATCAGGATTTATCTAAAATGTTCTAGACAGATGATTCGCACAAAGTTGTCTTTAATATATGATTTTTTACCTATATTGTATCGTTCTCTGATTGCGTTGCATCACTGTTGATAGCGTAATTTACTATTTAAAGGTCAGTAAACTTTTTTTTAATAGCCAAATTCAAAGAATTTGGTATTGTAGAGCCTAAAAAAACGAAAATATATGACGTTATTTACCCAAACTAAAACAACATTCAATTCGAATATGTGTTACCTTTACAAATCAAAATTTTTTGCAGGTAATTGCTGTATTTACGCCTGCTTTGTTTGTCCTATCAGTTCGAGAACTTGTGTTATATATCACTAAGCATCGTAAAAATCCCTAATTAACCAGATTTTTGATATGGACGTGGGTGACGACAATCCAACAGAAGTTTTCATTTGAATAAAGTACGTCACAACTTCAAAACGAATTTATGTCCACAAAGAAACACTATACTTTTACCTTTCTGCAGTGTGTCTTTACAGTCGTGATAATTGTCCAATTTTTGACTCTTATCCAAGAAACTATATATCTATTAATTGGTACAGAATATTGTTCACCCTCAGGCGACATCAAGACAGGAATAAAAGCCCTGTCCTTGATAAACTGGAGTTTTCTATGTATCGTTTGCGTTTTTCTCACATGTACATTAACTCCATATCCTTTCAATTTTTTCTAAATACATAAATACAAATTTATCAGCTATATTTTTGAAATATTAAAGGAATACTTTTTCTTCTCAGTGATGCTGATGCTAGCTTAATTCATCTTTCGCTGTAATATAAAAAAGAGAGACTGTTATAAATAACAAAATACCGAAGTTACTGTTAATTAAGTTTCTGGAAATCCATATACCGAAATATTTGTAAAAGCAGAACGAGAACAAATTATTAAAAGGATCTAAATACTAAAGCCAAAATCAGCTAAGGACAGAGCTATGCGGGAGGAAGATACTAATTAGTAGAGTATTTTCAGCATATGTGGGTTTATTCAGATCTCCTGTACATCGATTATATCAGATTTTCAACACGATGTTAACGCCCTTTAGTGAAATTTCACTAAATTTTAACCTCTGTTGATGTTTCTGTAATTGCCTACTTTAAACATCCCTTGCGCTCAAACTTACTGCACTGCTTCAAATAAAAAAAAACCCTTCCTGACAACCGATTGACTTATTCGAGTTTTACTTAAAGTGAGTTGTATTTCAGCTTTTTAGGACGTTACAAAATTCAAAGAAACTAAACGATGAAAGAATTTGTATGAGGCGGCAAAAGAAATGAGTTTTGACTGCCACTGGAAAGAGAAATGGTTCTTATAGCAGATTTAGCCTACAATTCAAAGAGTTAGATGTTTTGAAAGTATTATAGATGCGATCTGAGGCAAATAATTAGGTTTCAAAAGTTAATGTTTATTAATCTGAATGAATACTGGTGCATTATTTCGGACAGCATGTTGGTGTAGAATACCAGATTTGCGATCGTACCCAAATGCATATTTCTTCAACAAAAATTCAGTGTTATCTTATATGTAGCATGATCAGAATTACGATCTATAACCTTAGTCCCATCTCAATGAATACAGATATAAAGTTTCAACGTTTATACTCTTATATATATCTTGCTGCCTTTCAAAGAATGTGTATGATTGTGAAGCTTGTAACAAAATCATAAATGTATAAATGAATAAAATACATGTATACAAAGGTACAAGAAATCTATATTTCTCTAATGATATTTGAAGTTAAAACCCGTTCTGACCCGTTCGATAAATTTTCATATTCAACATATGCTGAATAAAGTGCCGTACTATTTCCCACCAAATCTATTGAGAATACACGTTTATCATTAGAGAAACAGATTACACCACTTTATCCCGATTATTACCATATTTTATCCACTATCGACAGTTAAATTTAAAGATTTTTTGATGTGCTTTTGTCGGGCAAAGGATGACAGTGATTGTAAGAGCACTTTGCCAGTTTAATTGATGTTTGTTGACAATAAGAAAGACATGGATGTAGTGTAGCTCGACAATTAGCAAAGAATCCCGCTTAAACCGGTGCTAGGGGCCGTCTTGAACTTAATATGAGGCATGAGCAAAGCTCATTGTTGAAGGCCTCATGGTGACTTCAAGTTGAAGAACAACAATAAAAGCGTTGGTCCTTTGCTTGTTTTTTACCATGTATTTGTAGAGACTTTGTCTCATGTGCATTTACTCCATATCCTTTTATTCACCATTTACGACTGGAGTTTGTATCTCCTGCAGTGTGGAGTCCGTAAAAAGATTCCCCGTGCGAGAGATGTATGCTCTCTATATTTTTCAGTTATGGTGTACTTGTGCGTGAGAGAATTTCTCATATGGATATACTATTGATACTTTCAAATTTTGGTATTTATTTTATTAATTTTGAAATGAAATCCAGACCACCTGTTTTAAGTGCCCACATCTCACTATTTTATAACGCTAAGTTTTCTTACATTCGACTTGATGAGTGCCCTGTGTTTGTCTATATGTTGTAGTTGTCCACTAGCTTAAGACACTTGAGCTTTTGTCGGGGTGGCAAAGGATGCCAGTGATTGTAAGAGCACTTTGCCAGTTTAATTGATGTTTGTTGACAATCCCGCACCCATGACCAAGAAAGACATGGATGTAACGTTGCTTGAAAATTAGCAAAGAATTCCGCTTAAACCGGTGCTAGGGGCCGTCTTGAACTTACTATGAGATATGAGCAAAGCTCATTGTTGAAGGCCTCATGGTGACTTCAAGAAGCGTTGTTCCTTTGCTTGCTTTTTACCATGTATTTGTAGAGACTTTGTCTCATATGCATTTACTCCATATCCTTTTATTCACCATTTAAATTCTCGGCAAGTTTTACCCGAGTTTTACAATAAACATTTTAAGATGTAATTATTTCTAGTGGATAAAATATAGCAATGAACGGTGTGTAATCTATATATCATTACACATCGTGTATTTATTTATTTAATCGAAATCATTTTGTAGGTGTTGAACTCTAATTAACATTGAGACAGTTGACATGGTGCATAAATCAATTATTGTGACCTGTATATCTATTACTGTATGGGGTAGGTATTTAAAATGAATTTTTTATACTATCAGGTAGTTTTAGTTTACAATTTGAGTACCATTATTTATGCTATTTAACATAGTTTATTATCACCCCTATTTAGCTGGGTAATGTTTAGGTACAGGTTAATGTTTAAACATGAAAAACCGTACTTAGACATTATTCTGAATCGGAGCAAAAAATTATCCAATGCTATGGAAATATCAATTGTGTTTCCAATTTTCTCAACCGGCCTAAACATTATTCAACCGGACTAAACCAAATTTACGCGAACTCCAGAGCTCAGCTTAATAGGGGTGATTATAGATCATCTAAAAGGAGGGAAAAAGTTCAGTGCAGATAAAATCTAAACGTTTGGAAGACCATTAACTCAAAGGTGTTTAAAAACTGATAGAGAACAAATAACCAGTATGATCTAAATGTAAAGCCAAAATCAGCTAAGCATGAGGGAGATACTCCTTAGTTTTTAACAAAATTTACAAAAATTTCGATATTGTAAGGTTTCAAATAGATTCGGCTTTCGGGTCAGCACCGAAGTTCTATGTATTAACAAACAATTTTTTTTATAATCATTGACATATGTTTGAAGGAACATTTTCACTACCAGTAACACCACCAATATGGGATTCCTCATCCAATGGGCCTATTTTTCTATCAGAAGATACACTCATAGGTATGTAGAAAGACGATTATGTTTATATATAAATGGTTTTGGTACAGCGGATAGCCTTTCGCCATTTTTATTTTATCATTTATGCATTATTGCTGTTTTTGTTTTGTTTATTATGAAAATACTTTTACTGACGCTTGAACATTTAACGATTACACACTGACTATTAAATTAACCTTAATTTCGTAAGAGATAATTTAATGACAAAAATTTTTTAAATATTTTTTTGCAAATAAATCGAAAAACAGTGCCCTTGACATTTTTGTTCATATTGTTGAAAGTATTTTAAAATAGCTGACAGATTTGTGAAATAGTGTAAGTGAGAACCAAACCGTCAATCTAAAACGAATAATCTAAGGACAAAAGTATCATCGAGAAAACAAAGACATAACATCAGTGCGACATAGAAAAGAAAAGTTAAGACAAACATATACATGTACAAGGATGAACGAAAAAAGCCATGGGTGAGATCACAATTAGAATAATCTATGGATTTTTAAAAATAAAATAAAAAAAACTTGTTTTTTCCGATATAGTCA
This sequence comes from Modiolus philippinarum, assembly GCA_002080025.1. Lineage (NCBI taxonomy): Eukaryota > Metazoa > Mollusca > Bivalvia > Mytilida > Modiolidae > Modiolus > Modiolus philippinarum. Next base: position 20,036 of record MJUU01026525.1, read on the forward strand.
TCGGGTATAAACATGTGTTTGAATTAGTTATTTCAAAACAAGCAAATTGTGTGCTCTGGATTTTCTTGAAAGAAAGCAGTAAACACTAATTTAAAAACGGTCCAGTTTTTAAAATGAAGAACAATTGTAATTGTGCGTCACAAAATATTAATGACATTATTATCTGTAACGGCTTTAAAGGGGTTTATATAGAACAAACAGGCAGAAGTATTCGTAGATGAATGACGGTACATACGACAACAAGTTCGGGACCCCAGAACAAGAAAAATTCCACCAAGCGGACATAATTGTGTGCAGGTTCACAAAATCCGAATTTTCAAATTTCCTCTTTTTAACAATGTGCGGGAGGCAGCGTGAAACCAGTAAGAACAGTGAGCTGAGGAACAGTTTTCAATATATTGTGTGAATTGATTTAATTTGTTTACAATTTTTCGATTATGGCTTTCCATATTATTTGATTTTAATGCTGCTGATGAGAGGTTACTGATCCATGAAACACGTGTACAGCAGAACTAAATTTACTGTTCATTTTTGCAACTTTAGGTATTTTTATGAAAAAGAAAGGAAATGGGGTAAATGTCAAGGAGACAACATCCCCTATCCAGGCTAAAACGACCCAAAACAAAGCATCTAGGGGTCACCGTACAGTCTTCAACACAGTGAGGAACCTCACACCATATAGCAAGCCCTAAATGGCCCCAAAAGGGTAAAAAAGTTGATAAATCAATGGAAACAAACCACATCCAAAATCCAAAATATCAAGAAACTAAAATTTTATAAGAAGACAAGGACAAGCCAATCACCAACATATTCCTGACTTGGGACAGGCGCAAAAATTGCGGTGGGGTTAAACTCGTTTTCTTGGATCCAAACCCTCCCCCTATGTATGGTGAATGGCTAAAAAATAAATACACAAAAAGACTCACAGTAAAAGTCAAACTAGAAAAAAGTCCAACTTATCAAGACCAGTACCCTTACCATGAAGTACATAAAACATGAAGACAATACACACAGGTACTTTCCGGACAAATGCTCGCAGTTATTGACAGCTAGCTAAGGACATAATTTCCGTTGACTATGATATCAAGCGTTCTTACATATGAAACTTCAATTGAAATACTTCTAAATAGATTTGGTATAACAACGTCATCAGTTATGAAAGAAGAACATGATATTGTGCAATGCCAAATACTGCCAATATGAAAAATTGTTTAAATTTAGTTATTGTGTAAAGCATTTAGGAGATGACCAATATTTTTGCCAACAAAAACCAGAAGTAAAGATTTAACAACAATGCTGTATTTATATCCTTTATGAATAAGTTTGTTCAACGGATTAATAAGTTTTGAAGGACAATTTTTTGAATTTATGCGCTCTGTAAATGATATTGCCATATAAGTTTGGATGTGAAATGCCGTGATGTATAAGAGCCCTGCATGTAGAACCAAATTTTCTTAATAAGTCAATGTATCTGTAATAAAATTTAGAGAATGTTTTTATCAATTTATGATATCTAAACCCTTGATGCAGAAGTTTTTCAGTGAGACAAAGATTTCGGTCGTTGAAGTCAGAAACATCATTACATACTCGTGCATATTGAACAAGTTGTGAAATGTAGACCCCGTAAGAAGGGGCTAACGGAACATCGCCGTCGAGATGGGGAAAATTCACTATTGTATTTTAATTAACTATATTATTAAAGTGTATTTTCAACAGTTTGATTTTCTTTATATACAAATTATTAAGTTCAAATGTATTCTAAAAACAAGCACGACGATTTTTTTGTTTGTTTGCTTGTACTTTTTTTTTTTGGTTTTTCAAAGCTTGTGTAATAAGGAAACTTTCCTGACAAAATTATAACAATTTGAAGAACCCAATCTAGCTGAATTCATTCAAATACCCCCCCCCCCCAAAAAAAAAAGAAGTAAAAAAAAGAGATCAATTTATCGGGTTTTTTTTTCAAGGAATCCGTCTAGATAATGCGTTTTAAATTCTAAAAGTAAATTTAAGCGACAACTGTATTGCAAACTATCACGAATAAACCCGGTTCAAATTCATTTATATTTTTAATTAATCTGGAACAACAGCAGTAGAATACAGAAGGAACAAGGGAAGCGAAGACTACAAAAATCGAAATCCGAAGACGACATGGCAAAAACGGCAACAGAGGAAACCAAAGAAAAAGCAAGGACGTGAGACAGCTACAAGCACGGAAATAAAAAGACGACATTAAAAACTAAGGCACTCATAGTGTGAACTCCCATGAAAACCGGGAGTGACATCAGGTGCTCCGGAAGGGTAAGCATGTCCTGTTCCGCTAGCGGCACCCGTCACACTATCAGTCAGTCAATCCAGGGTTGAGTCAAAACCGGTTATGTCAAATCTGTTAAGACGTGAAATCTAGCTGAAAATGTCCGTTTTCATTTGAGACACAGACACGTCATATCTATCAATGATATCATGGTGACGGCCATAAAATTTCTGAAGGGATGAAAACAACAAAGGCTTAACAAATCCCTGACTAAGCAACTTTTGGGACAGTGCTTTTGCTCTATTTAAAAAAATCGCTGTATAAACTACATGCGCGACAGTAACGAATCAACTGTAGCTTGAAGCAATCATCTAACGTTCCTGAATTAAAATCAATGAAAAATATTTAATATGTACAACAGATATATTTAATGTTAAAATAAATGTAGTAAAAATTCACTTCACAACTATTTGTCGTCTGAATGTATATGCTTCGAATATCATATTTATTGCCTTGTGTTCAACTTAAAATAGCAATAAAATTCTTTTCTCGCTGAATATCTACATTCACTTTGAAACAAATGTGTAATAATTATCTGTAGCAACAAATTGTGTTCACAAAATGTGGTTTTATAATGTATGTATAACTGACGTTTACAGGAACATTATTAACACAAATGCACGTGTCAGGTGTCAATGGCGGTCCTTTGGTTATTTCTATATACGACGACACAACTAGGGACAGGGTATATATCAACTATACTACTTATCGAACTATAGCTACTGTCAATGTCTATCTCAAAGAACAAATTGATAGAGACCAGGTATGTTTTTACACAAAGTATATGTCTGTAGCAATCACATTAACACATACTTTTTGGTCATGCATTATCAATGAAATTTTGAGGCATCATGCCCTTTTGAGGTTTAAAAACATTGCAAAATATAGACCACAGAAAAAAATAAACCATCATATGCAATGAACGCCTGAGAGATAAATAATTATGGATGTCCTAGAATACCTCAAAAACGGCAAATAGCTCATTTAAAAATAAGAATTAATAAATGTATATGAGAATTCGATGGTGTATTGTACTATACAAACTACAAAAGCGATATTGATTACATGCATTATAATAAAATAACATTTCACTTGGCCTGAGTATCTTTGCAGGTCAGGGTTTATTTATTTATTTTAATCATGCGCGTTTGAACTCTTGGGGGAATCATTTGCATATAATGTATTTTATACAATGTCAACACTTTAGTAAGAGACGTTTGATACATCGTAGATAAGATGTGGTTTGAATTTCAAATTTAATTTCCACGCGGCATTTTATTCATTGTTGCTTTATAAGGCAACATAAACGATACAAAATTAAAAGCACAATTACAGTTGTCTGTAGAGCAGAAAACCTCGAGATGTTATTAGTTTTGATTCGATTTGTTCTGGACTGAAAAAGCATATGCTTTCAAAATGATCATTTGCAGAAACTTAATTAATTGTCTTATTGCGAATACTTTACGATCTGTTGTGATCGTTTAACGATGACTATTGCTATTCGAACTCTTTGCGGATGAAATAATCGATAAATTCTTGGACATTCGTGTAAAAATTTTTGAGATGTCAAAAAAAATTCATATCCTTACACGAATCGACTCGAATATCTGCGAATACATTGTATCTACGATTTATTTACAAATTTCAGCGAGATAAATACGGATGCTTGCGAAAAACTTCGAATTGATTAGATCAATCGTAAGGATTCACAAGAGAAACTCATGTATGAGAAGCGGGTATAAATGACAAAAGAAAATAATCAAAATACAATGAATCCTTCAGAATAAAACTAGATATTTATGAATAATTTGATTTCATGGTTTTAAATTTTACAGGGAATAATTCGAATAGATCTGTGGTTCTATGAAAGCTTTTGAAATTTCAATTTTGTCTGATATTTTCAAATTTCCTGAATAAGTATTTAAAATTCCAACATAAAATGTATAAAAATGTTTTTTAATTCAATGAGTTTGTATTAACACCATGAATTCAACGATCTTTTTCCAGTTTTGAGCTATCGTGTTTCTGTTCACACTTTACTTTTTAAACCTACATCATGCTTTAACACATTTGTTTACGATACAGAAATTTATGTTTACAATCCATTGGCAAAAACGTTCAAAACCTGATACATTTTTACTTGATTACTTTGTTAAATCTGTGATCAGGATGACTTTGAAGAGATCTATTCGAAAATGGCAAGACGCTATATCTATTGAATGTTTCAATGGACCGATTAAGAAATTCAACTGCCCTCTTCATAAATGACGTTATCTCACATTCAGACCAAATGTTCAGAGCAACGACGATCCAATAATGACGTTACTTTTCTGAATCGGTCCATTACAAAAAATAAAGATAAACATTTTGCTTTTTACCAGGTCTACCACCATAAGACTACATGCTCTACACACAGACATTTTACAATCATCTTTTGTAAGGAACCAGATTTAACTGAAAAACGTTTGGCTATAAGTATTTCGCTTTGAAACAAAAACCTCTGACTGAGTACAGCTAACAAACGGCTAAAATAACTATATAAGAGATAATTCTTGTTTGATAATCATATGATAATTTTTTATTCAATGAAAATTTTAAAAAAAAACTTAATGTTTAGAGAAATGAGAACCAAACTCGTTCCTTAGATTGCTCATTATGACATGAAGATTTGTTTTGAGGTTATAAGAAACACAAAACAGTTAACATCGTACACATGTCAAAAATCGAACATATAAAGATATAGCGTTTATAGAGCAGATTCGTTCAAACGTGTATTTATTTTAATAATCAATGGCGATTTCTAAAAATTAAAGACCTGTTATGCGCATATTTTTTGTTATTAAAGACACTTTAATTCATGTAAATGTCTTGGACTATTCAATCTCTCTTTTGTCTTCCCTTTGATTCTCTCGACTCTTAAGCACTTTAACTGATAATTTACCTCAAATTATTTACTTACCCCGAATTATTTACCTGGTATTAATTTCTTCTACTTCATTAATTTTTATGCATATTCATTAGTATGTCGTATGCTTACTTGACCTTCTGTTATGTTTCACCTAAATAATAGAAGAAGTTTGAGTTCCATGTCGGAAAAATTTCCTGATCCAAGGACCTTTGCTACCTTTCTATAATATCGAGGTGATCAAACGACTTTGATCAAACGTCGCGGCTGCGATTTTAACTTGCCGAAATGATGTAAGAAAGTATATTTAAAGTGACAACAAATCGATAACTCGGGTAACTTTTAAAATCCAATCCAATCGGTATTTATATAATAACGGGTAAAGAAATATCTGAAACAATATTAATATAAAAGAAAACTTTTTCGTTGTAGAATTAAAATACATTTATTAAATAATTGATATTTGTAGCCTAAATAAACTGATAAATAAACATGAGTAGAATATTCTATTTCAATGACGGGATGTCACTATCTATTTGTAGATACATACTTTTTGCATTCTTCATATTCGACGATATTTTTCGTATTCGATGGTCTTTAAGTCAGTTAAACTATGTTTCAGAGTAATTTATTTAATTAAAGTGCTTTTTTAGAAAAGGTGTGGATCAAACCTTTTCTTACTAAGCACTTTATTTCAATTAATAACTCTGAAACATACTTTATCTTTTACTTATCCAGCAATAATGAGTCTACCTCCCAAATGTTATCCAGAAGGAATGGTAATTATTATCCGGTCGCTTTTCTTTTCTTGTTGGTTGTATATTAATTTCTGTCATTCTGGAAAGACCAGTACTTTAATTGAGATAGGATCAACAACAAAAAATACTTTTTTGCATTGCATTCTCTGTTGTCGACAGATACGTAATTGTCTGAAAATCGAATACAAAAAATACCGAAGTTGCATATTATATGTGAAATAATGGTAAATGTAAGATACTCTCAACTATTCGTATTTTGAAAAATAAATCTATACATATATTTATTTTCAGGGAGTTTCGGAATGGAATTTATTTTTTCAGGCACTTGATGATAAGACAAACAAGCATCAGGTTCGATATTGATATATTACAAGTAGAAGCCCGTTCTTTATGAGAGTATATAATTAATGCATGATTCATTGTTAAGTATTTATCACAACATGTATTATATTTTGGAATGAAAGCATCAATTATTAATCGATTAATCTCCAATCAAAAGCCATAAAAATCGTTTTGCATCTGTCTGCAGTAAGAAGAGATTAATTAAAAAAGATTGTTTTAAGTCAGAACAGTAAGCGACAGACCTGAAAACACTCCACACGGTAAGGAACACTCACCTGGGGATGCATACCAATATATCAGGAGCCTCTAATTGTTGTTAAGAAAACGGAAAATTCCTGACGAAATTACAAACCTATGGAATAATGACGAACATGATGAGTTAACACTCACAATGATATCCATTTCACATTTAAAACAGTTACACTTCATATGAATATACATGATGATTGGTGACTTTAACATATTTTAAGCAGATATCGTTTTCAAAAGAAGATAAACTGAATAGACAATTATTTTAAAAGTAGAATATTAACTTTACCTACATATATTAGAAGACATACTGATATTATATTTTGTCTTTTGTTCAATAATTTACAGGCCCCTGTACACAAATTGACCATAATTATAACAGATGTTAATGACAACCCTCCTACATTTGATCAGGAACTGTACCAAGTTGATGTTAGAGAGGTAAGCCATATCAACATTTATTTGCATCTTTCTCATCGTATGTAACGGTATTTTTCAAAACAAAAAAGGTTCTTATAACAAGCTCATAAAAAATAAGACAATACAAAGGGATATTTAAAACACTACATAGCTAAAGTACAAATGGCATTATACAAATTATATCAGTGATACAACTATTTATTGTAAATTCTTATAAAGAAAATAGCTGCAGCCAGTGATTGATCTTGAGTTTTTGATAAAAATAATCAGAAATATCATTAAAAATGATGTTGTTGCTGTTATTTAAGGTTTATAGAGCTTAATTAGGCAAAAAGTACAAATATATTTAGTATGGAATTTCGCTCGTAACGTAAGAAAAGAAAATGCAACAGGAAAAACCAACAATGGCTGAAAATTTCATTCTCTGAGATAATTATCTTGAGAGAGCATCCCACAACATAAATAAAAGTGAAAGACAAAAGCCAAACGTGAAAAACGATAGGAACTCGCAACAGCCGGATTCGGTACCGGTATAAAATTTTTTTAAAATGGATAACAGGAAACACCTGCAATGGCTGAAAATTATAATTGCATGTCACAAAAGTCAGGTTTGGTTTTTGGGCACTTCATCCTCCCATTTGTCCTTCTTTTCCAAATAAAAAGTATCATTCATGTTTTAAGTTTTGTTCATGCATATGTCTGTCAGCATCAAGATCACTTACTTCATATTTTTGAAACATTGTGTTGTCTTGTCCACATTCCTTACAAATCCATTAATATTTTACAGTAATTACAGTTCTTTTTCTTATTGCTGTTTTTAATTGATTCCCTATATAATTATTATTGATTGCTTTTCTTAAACTTAGAGGTTAAACAAAATGCCTCATGTATGAAATGGATTTGAATATTTGTTCACCGTTTAGAACCATATAAAGTTCCAAGGGAATATATCTCAAGAGATATTTAATTTATGGAAGGAAAAATATATTTATTTTGTTAAACCCAACATTTTATTCATAAAATGCCCATTCCAAGTCAGGAACAGGACAGATGTCATAACTTTTTCTGTCTTTGGTTATGTGTGCTCTCGGATTTGTGGTCGTCCAGTGTACTTTCCTTACTTGTCTCTCCCTATAATGTGCTTCTTAATTTTGTTGTCAATTTTATTTTGTGATGAGTTTGTGGAACATTATTGCCCTGCAATATAGTTTGACGACGCAAGTAATGCGCAAATTGTTGCAAATGTGTTTGATTCGTAAGAATATGATCTTAGCATGTCTTAAGATTGGTGCCATTCTTACATATAAGCACAATAATATGATTTATTTAATTGTAAAAAATAGAATTAATTACTGAATAAATTAAGAAACAGTGATTAAAAGGGGACCAGTATATAACCAAATATTCGGCCGAACGAGTATATAGTATTTAGAGGTCCACGCAGTTTGTTGTTACACCTATTTGTTTAATGTTGTGCTATCAGTCATGTTATCACTATGAATCTTCCCTCCTTTTTGTAGAGAAAAAAAACACTTGTTAATCTCTACGCATATCTAAATTATAAGTGTATTTATGCGACATAAATTAAATACTTAAATTCATTTATTGTCTATTTTACTATTCTTTTTGATATGAACTATCAGACCATAAAGTCATATCCTTATATTACAGCAAGCCACGTGTTACAGCATCCCACTCGACCGATAATATTCTATAATTATCACTATAATTGAATTGACCCACTTCCTGTACCAATTTGGTAAACAAAGACGTGGCAGGAAAATATACAGAATTGTAATTTCTGGAGAGAAGTAACAAATTTTACACTAAAATGCTGAGTGGGGTATGTCGTCTAGCAGCTAGTCCTGATATTAGACTGCCTATAACGTTACCAATGTTAAAAAATCTAATCATTGCATTAGGCCATGTTCTTCATCTTGAAGGCCTCATGGTGACTTCAAGATGAAGAACAACAATAAAAGCGTTGTTCCTTTGCTTGTTTTTTACCATGTATTTGTAGAGACTTTGTCTCATGTTCATTTACTCCATATCCTTTTATTCACCATTTGCACTACTTTTTACCAAAAAAATTTATTTAAAGCAATGTTCACATTGACATTCCATGCTTTTCTCAGAGTAGGTGAAATAACAATAAATCACGAAAATGACACTAATCTTTTAAGATATAAGGATATAATTATAAGAGGGAGAGATTCAGGTGAATGTAAAATTTTGTTAAACATCATAATTCAGCTAAGCAAACTGCATTTTTAGAATTAAAAAATCAGCAAGATAAAGCTGTTTGCCCTGTTATCAAGATAAGGGATTTTATGAATGCCGGTGGGACGCAACCAGGGCCTTTATTTTGTTACAGAAGCGGGAAAGCAGTTTCCCGTTCGGAATTCTGTGCTGTACTCCGAGCAGCATTAGACGACACTGCAAAATATGAGTCACACAGTTTTAGAATAGGTGCAGCAACAATAGCACATCTTTTAGAGTTTTCTGATAGTAAAATTCAAGCAATGGGTAGATGGCGTTCAGACTCTTATCGTCGTTACATACGAATCCCTTTATTGTCAACTATTCAAGTTTAGTTAAATACTAGCTGATTGAAACCACCAAGGACTGACTGAGGCAGCCTTGTAACATGTAATAATTCATAATTTTGGTGTAAGTATGCATACTGCTGTTAGATCATTTCCAGAACTGACTGAGGCAGTCTGGTAATTGTATTTTGATTCAGAATAAAACCGATAGGGGTCTATAGGTTAATTTGTAAAGGTATTTTACTTCAGTTTGATTTACATCTTCGGACTGAATGAGACAGCCGTAGAAGTTTATGTTACTAATTCACAATATGTAAATATTAGTGAGGCAAATAATTTAGAACTGACTGAGGCAGTCTAAATATATTTGTTATAAGATTGGAGCTTATACATATTTAATTTTGTTGATGTGTTATTTAGTTAAATGTTTAATACAAGCTTTAAGTGTTTTCATACTAGTCATTGTTGTTTAAAGCAAAAAAGAATGAGATTACACAAGTTGCTTTAAGGCGTCTTACATGATAACATGCATAAAATGGCATTTTGGAAACGATACCCAGCTTTTGTAACGTGTAAGACATAATTCTTTCTACACATAGTTCTGTTATTTAGAGACACCATTGGAAGTTGGTATGCAAATATGCATACACAGGAGATACATAAATATATTCTTTGTTTAATATTCATATGCATGTAATTTAGTGTAAGGACGAAAGGGTACTGAAATATTAGTTGGTTACTGGACTTGTTTTGAATCAACCCCAAGGGAAGACTCATAGTGATTTCTGTTTGTGTTATAAGATCATCGATTTGAAATATACACTTTTTATTGTGGATGAATTCGAAGAGAAATCGTGAAGTATTGCTTTCCGGTGTGAGTTATAATCAACATGAACTGTATATGGAATACGCAGGTCGATTTATCAGCAAACAGACTAGAAGTATGCAGTATAAAAATGGACGTGACATTTTACAACAAACAAGATAATGTAATTCATTTAAGCTAACCTGATTGGGGACATCTCTTACAAAGTTTCAATAGACAATTTTTCAGTATACGTACATCAGCTAACGATGCTAAAACTGTACCGGACAACGTTAAGACATTTGAACGTAAAAACAGTACATTTTCAATACAGTCAAGAATATGTGAACTTTAAATCATAAAAGACTTTCATACTTGCATGGAAAACTACATCCGTGAAGATATATTAACAGAAGAGGATGCATATTTTTCATTTATGATGACATAAATAAACTGCATATTTTCAATATAGATTTCATACCTGTCGGATAATTACAAACTGCTTATCAACCTAAATAGTAATTAACAGAATAGATATACAAGATCAGTGCAAATCTGTGGGAACTATTCGAAAGATAGTTTGAAATAAAAATTAAATCGACATAGCAATATTCAAGTATATTTGATAAATGGATTGACACTTGGAAAGATCTTGAAGTTTTCAGTACCCTTTTTCATTGTGACTCTTATATTGTTACTTTTACATTATAAAGTTATTGTATTTTGACTATTTTTTGGAGAGGCATATTTTCGGATGGGGCAGCTCTTTTATATGACCTTGTTCAATTCTGATCGATCATAGAATGAGCTTTGTGGCGATTTTTATGCCCAATCTTCGCTTTTTGATGATCTGCATTTTGCTTATCTTTGTATATATGTTTTTACTTTTACTATTAGTCATTTATTATGTGTTTTTACCATTTTTATATGTGATTAATTTTTGGCATTTTATTAAATGCTCTTAACGACAATCAGTCTTGTGTCTTTATCATAAGCGAACAGAGCTCAAATTTGCCTCTCCTTGGAACACTACATTTTATGGATCATAAGTGTATTTATGCGACATAAATTAATTTATGATCCAAAAATACTAAAATTCATTTATTGTCTATTTTACTATTAACTGTATATCAGACCATAAAGTTATATCCTTATATTACAGCAAGCCACGTGTTACAGCATCCCACTCGACCGATAATATTCTATAATTATCACTATCATTGAATTGACCCACTTCCTGTACCAATTTGGTAAACAAAGACGTGGCAGGAAAATATAAAGAATTGTAATTTCTGGAGAGAAGTAACAAATTTCCTCTACTTCCCCTACCTCCCTCCAAATTATAAAAATATTTTGCTCAGTCCGACTCAAAAATATTTTCTTGTTAAAGTGATTGTTTTATAGGGATGCTTTAGTATTCACTAATATAGCAAACTATTTTAAGACAAATGTTAAATTTTTGTAATAAGTCGATTTTATGCCTATAGGGCCTGTAAGTCTCGTATAATTTTGGGACTTCCGGGATCAAAAAGTGTACCCGGAAGTTACATTTTATACAAAGATATATGACGTTTCTAACAAAAAATTGAACGTCATAGTCCTCAGACGTCATATTTTGGCGGGAAACGTTTTCGAATTGTCTGTTTATCGTGGATTCTCGTGAGTCACATGACGAGACTTACATACCCTATTTTCCCATTTTTATATAAGTTTCTTTTGTTAGTTACTACTAGTCATTTGTGGTGTTTTTGTCAGAGTGTGGCGATTTTTATGCCCCACCTTCGCTTTTTGTTGATCTGCATTTTGCTTATCTTTGTATATATGTTTTTACTTTTGCTATTAGTCATTTATTATGTGTTTGTACCATTTTTATATGTGATTAATTTTTCGCATTTTATTAAATGTTCTTAACGACAATCAGTCTTGTGTCTTTATCATAAGCAAACAGAGCTCAAATTTGCCTCTCCTTGGAACACTACATTTTATGGATCATAAAGTTGGCTTATTGGAGGAAGTTTTGATATATTGCAGTAGAAATTTCTATGTTAAAACGTTTTCACAATTCAACAGTTGGGTGTGTGATGAGTGCTGTCTGAATGCTGTATTATAATCACATCCACGGAGAACGATGTAGTAATTTGTACTGTAAATTCAATTGTTCTTGGGGTTGCATTAATGTTTTGTTATTGATCTTTATTTGTTTAACTTTTGTGTCTTACTTCTGTGCAATATCTGTATTGTTATGAATTTAACAATTATAATAAAATATTTCAACTTTATTGTACAGGACTATAAACATAGGATAAACTTTATTATCCAATTATGCTTTGAATATCCCTGGCTAAACATTGGTCAATTTAGTGTAATTTAATTAAAAAACAAATCTTCATTAAAGCCTAGAATAAAAAGAATCCATTTTCATGTAACCGAAGAAATCTAGTTCGATGATTCCATCTTAATTGCAGCCTCACGATCTACCCAGAAATCGATTTTCGTTAAAATCGGACAACGTTGAAGTTTTTACATATTCTAGCGGAAACTGTTTGAAATTTCTTTTCACATAAATTCCTTCCTCTTATCTTACTGGATTTTATTTTTTACAAAATTTGAACAAATTATGCAAAGCAGTTCTTGAAATATTACACCCTTATTTTTAACGTTAAATGGTGGACTCCTTTGAAATGGCAACCATTTGAAAAATTTTAAACATATAGTATACAATTCAACTTTGTGTAAAGTTTGAAATCGTTTTATTCGGTCATTTGAAAAAAATCGTTCTGATAAGAATTATTGAAATAATAATAATAATAATAATAATAATAACTAGATTTGCACTTGCGAGCAATAGCCGATATCACCCAGACAACCAATTCGATGATTCCATATCACCAAAATTATTCAAAGCTTCAAAATTCAATTAGAAACAATTTTCGTTAAAATCGGACAAAGTTGAAATGTTTACGTATTTTGGCGGCCATCTTGGAAATTGGGGCCATTTTGATTTTTTTTTATCGCATAAATTCCTTCCTTACACCTTATTGAACATTTATACATAATATGAACAAATTCTGCAAAGAAGGTCCTGAGATATTGAATCCCCAATTTTTAACGTAAAATGGCGATCGTCTTGGAAATGGCGACCATTTTTGAAAATTTTAAAATAAAAACATATTAATTCAGACAGTGATCAATCCTTATGCAAAGTTTGTAATCATTATATGCAGCCATTGACTACGTCTGGGTTGAAACAAAAAAGAATAATCAGAAGAAACGAAGAATAACAAGTCATCCCGACTACGTCTAGGGTGACATTATATTCAGAAGAAACGTAGAATAACAACATGTCATATCAACGTTGTGTGGGGTGACATAATAAAGAGAAGAAACGACGAATAGCAGCAAATCAGCACCGAATACGTCTGGGGTGACACTATAATCAATAGAAACGTCTGATGACAACATGTTAGCCCGACTACGTCTTGGGTGACATAATTATCAGAAGAAACATGGAATGACAACATGTCACACCCACTTCGTCTGTGGTGACATAATAATAATCATAAGAAACGTAAGATGTCACCCTAACGTTATCTGGGCTAGCATAATAATAATCAGAAGAAACGTAAAAAACTACATGTCACCACGACTTTGTCTGGGGTGTCATAATAACTAATAACTTTGGATGTTTTGTGTCTAATAGGACATGGCTGTCGGATCTTCTGTCGTGAAGGTGAAGGCTACTGATCCAGATAATGGAGGAGGGGGAGTTGTTACATACAGTATTGTTGTAAGTACATGTATAGGGTAACTATAGGCTACTGATCCTGATAATGGAGCAAAAAAGGGGGGATGTTACATACAGTATTGTTGTAAGTACATGTATATGATAACTATAGGCTACTGATCCTGATAATGGAGCGTAAAGGGGGGGGGGTGGTGAGTGTTACATACAGTATTGTTGTAAGTACATGTATAGGATAACTATAGGCTTCTCATCCTGATAATGGAGGAGGGGGGTTGTTACATACAGTATTGTTGTAAGTACATGTATAGGATAACTATAGGCTATTGATCCTGATAATGGAGGAGGGGGGTTGTTACATAGAGTATCGTTGTAAGTAGATGTATAGGATAACAATATCACAAGAAAAGTATGAGAAAAACAACATAGATATTAAATTAAAATTGCCATATTAACCGGATTTGGCTTTTCCTTGGATTGACTCACTCACAATATTGCTGGTGCCGCATGTGAAGCTTTACATGCATACCCTTAAGGAGCACCTGGTATCACTCTCAGTTTTTATTTGATTCACACTAGAATTGCAGCAGGTTCCAATGTTGTGGTTTTATTGTTTTGTTTTTTTCTGCTTTCTGATGTATGTATGTCTATTCTCTCGTATGCCATGTCCCTGGACTTCGATTTTTATAATTTGTAGAAAGTGTTGTTTGTTCTGTAGGTATGCTACGGCCTTTATTTTGTTACAACAAATTTTGTAAGGTGACTGAATATTGCAGTTTTCTTGCCACGCCTTGTAGCAAGTTGTTTCGCATGTATGTGACTACCAAAGAAATTCAGGAATTAACTAAAATAATTTCGATGCATCTGCTGGTGGACTGTAAGTCCCCGAGAGTATTCACAAAACCAGTAGTCAGTACACGGTTCTGACCCGAAAACCGATTGTATTGAAATTTCCAATATCTAAATTTTACAAAATTTTATTTAAAACTAAGGAGTAGCTCCCTCATGCATAGCTGATTCTATTTGAAACCTTTTGTAAATTTTGTTGAAACTAAGGAGTATCCCCCTCATGCAAAGCTCTGTCCTTACCTGATTTTGGCTTTTTATTTAGATCATATTTGGTAATTTGTTCTCTATCAGTATTTAAACATTTTTGACTTATGGTCTTTCAAACGTTTAGATTTTATCTGCACTGAAGAGACATTAGTTGTCCAACTTCGGTATTTAGTTATTTGTTACCACTGGGTTAATGCCTCTGCTGGTGGACTGTTAGTCCCCGAGGGTATTCACCAGCCCAGTAGTCAGTACTTCGGTGCTGACCCGAAAGCCGATTGTATTTGGAACCCTACAATATCTAATTTTTGTAAATTTTGTTGAAACTAAGGAGTATCTCCCTCATGCAATGCTCTGTCCTTAGCTGATTTTGGCTTTCTATTTAGATCATATTTGGTAATTTGTTCTCTATCACTTTTTAAACATCTTTGACTTATGGTCTTCCAAACGTTTAGATTTTATCTGCACTGAAGAGACATAAGTTGTCGAAATGCGCATATGCAGAATCAAAACTCACAGTAACTTCGGTATTTAGTTATTCGGTATCTTTTATCTAGTACAAACAAGTGTTTTTGTTAAATAATTTTACTAAATGTCTTGCTTAACAAACAAACCGTCCAAAAATGTCCTGTTTATTTTTTAATATCTTTTATGATCGAAAACACGAAATGGAAAAGAACCCCAAAGAGAAAGCAAGAAACAGAAGCAATTGAGACAAAATGTGAGGTAAAAAGAATCCTGAAGATTTATGATTGAAAACGAGTTATATGTTCCTGCTAAAGGAATCATTTTTTCCATTTATTTTCTTGCAGGGTTGAAAACAAGGAAAACCAATGTGTTATTACAAACACATGAAACTTATAATAGTGAAAATGGAAATTTTTCTGGGTTAAATTGGGAAGGTCTTTGAATAGTCGACTTCTCTTGGTACTCCCAATTGATAATTAGAGAGTTGTGAAATAACATTGAAATTTTTGACTGGCATTATCATTAGATATATCAAATTTATAAAATGGATAACAACATCTTTAAAACATGTTGGTCAATTTTGTCCGTAAAATACTCATTTGGTAAAAATACTCGTATGGTTCGGCTCTCTATATTTATTTGTGTGTGGCCATATAAGGACTAGTTCAGCAAAACAGACAACAAGCTACCATGATCTTTAATTTCAGTTTGATGATTTTCTTTCATTGAACAATCTTCAAGTTAAGATGACCTTCTATATACAACGAAATTAGAGTTAAAAAAATCACTTATACACCGTCATCAGTATCGTACCTTGACTTATGTATTTACATCGATAGCCTTGAACGTTTAAAACAAAACTTTTACATGCATTTGTGATGATTTCGACCTTCTAAAAGAGCATATTCCCGTTCCTGACCAGTAGTATTACCAAATCTACCGCATATGGCGTCTGCATTTTCGCAACCCAATAGTTACTTTCGTGCCAGTAGTTTGTGCGATGCTTGTCTACAAAGCAACAATACTGTTTATTTATGGCTGCAGAAAATTAATGGACGTCATCATGATTTGACAGGTTGTGACAATACTTCTATTTATCAAATTAAAATAACTTATTCCTAGTTCTATTTTAAGACTGACAAATACTTAATATGAAAAAAAACGGGACTTTTTATTGTCAGGTTTTCGGGTACAACGCAATGAGCACTTAAAGATACCTCCATTATTGTTTGGGGTATTGTAATTTTTTTAATTAATATGTTTTATTATTTAGGCGTTTACGAGTCAGTTATGTATTTAAGCTCGCTCTGTTTTGGGTACATAAGATGAAAGTCGCTCTTTAATCGAATGTGGAAAAATTGTGCCCCACTTGTATAGCTCTTGTTATCTGATTTTGGTTTTTCTATTTTGATCATATTTCATGTTCTCCGTCAGCTACTACACAAATTCCGTATATGGATTTCCAAATATGTTGATTGTATCTTCACTGAAGGGGTATGAACTAAATTAACATTAGTTTTGGTACTTTGTTATTTTCTTTTGACTTAACTAAAATACTTATTTCAAAGTAGTAAATAATACTGTTTCAGTAGTGATAAATTAAAGATAGATATTCTGTCAAACCATAATAATCTTAAAACAACGTGTATCTTACCGGACCCTTTTCCGAGGATCAATCCTTTGGGTTTGTTTTTTGCGTCTGTGTATTCAAAAATAAATATGTTAGAATTGATTTTAATTTTGTTTGAATAACAAAATATATAAGTTACCGTTAATTTTATTTCTGCATATGGCCATTGCGACCACTTATGTCTCTTCAGTGCAAATCAAATCATCATATTTGGAATACCAAAAACCGAATATTTCTTAAATCTGATAGAGATCAATTTGCCAAAAATTGTCTAAATGGAAAGCTTAAATCATCCAAGGACAGATCTATACAAGAGAAAGCTGTTCTTACGTTTAAAGCAAAATTCTGTTATATAAGTATAATGCACGATTCCAAATAAATTGGTTTTGGGTCATCATCAAAGTACCGACTACTGGGTTGGTGAATACCTTCGGTGACTAACAGTCCAACAGCAGGGACAACGGCCGAGTTATTGTAAATAACAGAATATCAAAGTAGCTATTTCAGCATTTAGTCATTTCGGCAACCCATGTCTCTTCCGTGCAGATCAAATCAAAAACTTTGGAAGAACATAAACCAAAAATTTAATTTCAATTGAACAAAAATGTCCAAATTGCAAGCTCAAAATCAGCTAAGGCAGAACTATGTGTGTAACATGCAATGAAGGGATATGAGGTAAATGCACATAAGACAAAGTATCTTCAAATACATGGTACTTTGGAGTAAGATTCGCTGTCGGACCACTTACTGTTGGAATAATGTCAATCGAATTATTGAATGTCCTACTGATGGCAGTAGATAAATGGAATCTCAGACTTAGGCATGTGATTCAAAATAAATAAAAGAACAATTTCTGTTTCTGTCGGATTGGTACAAAATGAGAAATCTTTGCAAATTGAAGACCTTCCATAGAAAATACAAGGATATATAGTAAATGCACATGGCTCAGTCTCTACAAATATTTTGTAGAACCAAGAAATGGAAACATGCTTTTATTGTTGTTCTTCATCTTGAATTCACCATGAGGCCTTCAACAATGAGCATTGCTTATACCTCATAGTAAATTCAAGACGTTTGAGTGGAATTCATTGCTAAATGTCGAGCAATGCTATATCCATGTATCTTCTCTTGTTCATGGATGCTTGGTGGTCCAAAAACATAAAATTAACTCGTATTTAGCGGCATTTTACCATTAAACATGAATATATGGTGTTTTAACTTAAAGAGACTGAAAATGTTTAAACCGTTTTTGTGTTTGTATTCAACAATCCTGAATAAAAATCACGGCAATTCATATCCGACACGAATAAAGATAGTATGACTAGGACAAGATTAATAAACAAACAGTTGCAATTAGAACCCTACAAACACTGAGGTATCTTCAAGTGTTTATGGTCTTCCAAAGGTTTAGAGTTTATCTGCGCTGAAGAGACATAAATTGTCGAAATGCGCATATGCAGAACATAAATTCAGAATAACTTCGGTATTTAGTTATTAGTTATGTGTTCCTGAAGGGTAAGCATGATATTCTCCATGCGTGTCATCCGTCCCACTGCCAGTGGAAAGTCCGGTTTTGTCACAGTCGGTGTTTAATTGCAGTATCATTCTGTTACATTTTGCTACTGTTTTATGTTGTTCACATAAATAAGTTAATTAAAGCCATACTGCACCAAATCAAGATGAAAAGAGGATTTAATTATATAGTTCCGCAGATATTATGTAGCTTGGTTACATTAAATATTACTGATTTAGTTTATACATAAAGAATTTGGAATGAATACTTAATATTTGTAGAGGTTTATGAAGTTGTCTTCTTTTTTCACAAATGTCTAAATAGAAAACTGGAAATGGTGATGACAACTTGAGTATTGATGCAAACACCGGTGATGTGAAAATAGCACATTCATTTGGCTTTGAGATAGAGCCTGTTGCTGAATTTCGTATTATAGCACATGTAAGTAAGGTATATGATTGTGTTTCTGTAAAGATATTAAGAATATTTTTTGTTCTATTGAAAACGAGAAAATATGAATAAATATTCAAGATATCAAGGGATACCTCAAGGCTCTGTTTTGGGTCCCTTTTTATTTCTTATATATATTAATAACATATTTGATGGTCTAAATTGTCATATCAAACTATTTGCAGATGATACATGTTTTTTTTGTTCTAATAGATGAGCAAAATTATATTCAGGCTGCTGATTATTTAACAGCTGATCTTGAGCATATACATAACTGGTCCCAACAATGGGCAGTGAATTTTAATCCATCAAAGACTGAATCTGTTTTATTTACAAGGAGAAATCCTGATAATATTCCACTTTATTTTGGAGATTCAGCCGATCAAGTAAATGATGTAAAAATTCATACCCACTTAGGATTAGATTTCCAAGGTAATTGTAAGTGGAATGATCATATTGACAAAATTTATAAAAAGGCATGTGAACGACTAAATATTCTTAGAATGTTGAAATATCGGGTGACTCGAAAAGCTCTTATAAATTTATACTTCTCTTTTATTCGTCCAATTTTGGAATATACCGATACTGTATGGGATAATTGTACTGTGTATCAGGCAAATTTACTTGAGAGTGTACAAGTCGAGGCAGGTAGAATAATTACTGGTCTTCGTATTAATTCGTCAAAATCTAAACTCTATAAGGAACTAGGATGGGAGCCGCTCTATAAAAGGAGAAAAAAAACACAAGCTTATTCTCATGTATAAGATATTGAATGGTCATTCTCCTCCCTATTTATATGAATTTGTGCAACCATATGCTGTAAATGTACATGAATATAATCTACGTCAAAATATATCAAATAATAATCTTCGGGTCCCCTTTTGTAATACATCAGTATTCTATAATAGTTTTCTCCCTAGTACTATACGTGTATGGAATTCTTTACCTGAAGCTGTCCAGTCCTGTCAGTTCATTCCTTCATTTAAGAGAAGTTTAAACTCTGATCTTAGAAAGTCACCCGAATATTTTAATATTGGAAACAGAAAAGAAAACATAATATATTGCCAGCTAAGAAATGAGGCTAGTAATCTAAATTCACATCTACACTCTCATTTCTTGTCTGCCAATCCATTCTGCTCACACTGCAGGGACACGGTTGAAGATAATTATCACTTTTTTATTTCCTGCCCTTTTCATGCAACTGTACGAATACCATTGCAATTTGTTTGCAACGAACTCAACATTGATTTTTGCATCCAAAACATTTTATATGGGAATGAATTATTAAATTATAAGCAGAATGAAACATTAGTTTTTGCTGTCCATTCATTTATTTAAAAAAGTAATAGGTATAATACAATGTTTTCTAATTTTGAGATAAACACTGTAGTAGTGGACTAATTTAGTAACCATTCTTATTTTATTTTATTTTCTTATTTTTATTTTATTTATTTAGTATTATATTTGCATACTCAGAAAATACTTTTCACTTCTATTTATTAATTTGAAAGTTTTTTTTTCATTTGCTAGTTTTTCTTCCTTGTTCTTTTTTTTACAAAAATTAAAATGATAAATACTTATTAATGATAAACATGTATAACCCATTCTATATATTTATTAATATTCATTACTATACAACTTTAACAAATTTGGAAAAACCTTCTGAATGGGTACACTATTTAATTTGACATCTTTTGGCAACTTATTTAAGTATCCAGACAAATAGTTTAAAGTTCAATTAAACAAATAAGTTCATAATCTATTTATACTAGTAAATAGAATTTTATGAAGGGGCAAAAATTATTATTACAATATATGTATTAATATTTCCAATGTGTGAATTATTTTGAATTATGTCCCTTTGACTGTATATTGACCTGTATATTATTGTTATGTTGCCTTTGTAAGGAGAGGATGTATATAGGTTTCGGCCTGCTATCCAATCCTATTCATATTATTTGAATAAAATATATTTAAATGAAAAAATTCAACATATACATATCCAAAATAGGGAGCTCAGAATTATAACTCAGATTTCAAATAATCTTATCTTTGTGAAAATGTAATTTAAAATATTCATATCTGGAAAATTCAAGGAATATATTCATAGTACCATGCTATTGTATTAGTATTTGTTTTTCCATGTTTATAGTCAACACTTAGAAACCTCATGTAATGAATGGTTTGAATCAATGCATATCAAGGATTCCTTTGGTCAGCCAGCAGATTAGCAGTGAGCACTCTTAGACCAATCTTTCCAAATTATGATGTTTCGTTCTTTTTTATTTCCAATTTACTAGTATTTGTTTTGTATATTTAGTAAAAAGAATATAAAATATAAAAATAGAAAAGGGTACCTATAAACCGGTTGAACCCTACCACAGACTTTTATCATAACCCGTTTCAAGTACGGTTGTCCCGTGTTCCTATCATGGTTTACGTTTGACTTTTAGCTTTCATTTTTAGCTCCACTGACCCGAAGAGTCATGTGAGTTATTGCCTCACTTGGCGTCTGTCGTCCTTCCGTCGTAAACTTTTTTCAAAAATCTTCCCCTCTGAAACAGCTGAGCCAATTTAAAAAAAATTGGCCTGGATCGTCACCAGGGTATCCTGTTTTCAAAATTGTATCCGAGGAGTCCGAGGGTTGTTGCCCTTTATTGGTAGAATTTTAAGTGATTTTATACATGTCCTTTACTTTAAGAAAATAAAAGATAAAGGTAAAGTTTAAATTGCAAAAATGTACTGCATATCAAGATGTAACTAACTGCAATTTTGAAGAAAAATCTTAATACCCATATAGGAGTTATTGCCCTTTATTGATCAAATTTTTTATACATTTTGTCTTATATTTTTAAAAACTATTAGAGATAAAGGATAAGCTTAAACTGCAAAAATGTACAGCATATCAAGATCTACAATCCTTGCAATTTTGAAGAAAAATATGAATACTTATGTAGGAGTTATAGCGCTTTATCGGTCGAATTCTTGATGATTTTACACATGTTGTCTTATATTTTAAAAACGATTAGAGATAAAGGTTAAGTATAAATTGCAAAAATGTTCATACAGCATATCAAGATCTACCAACCTGGCAAATGTGAAAAAAAATCTGAATTCCCATATAGGAATTATTGCGCTTTATTGGTCGAAATTTTGGTGATTTTATCCATTTTGCCTCATATTTTAAAAACGATTAGGGATAACAGTTAAGTTTTAATTGAATCAGTACATTTGTGGTCTGCCAACCTGTCAGTTTTGAAGAATCATCTGAATACCAATATAGGAGTTATTGCCCTTTATTGATCAAATTTTAGGTGATTTTATACATTTTGTCTTATATTTTAAAATAATTAGAGATAAAGGTCAAGTTTTAGTTTCAAAAATGTTCAGTACATCAAAATCTACCAACTAACATTGATTCCAATGGGAATCTTCTCCCCAGAAACAGCATTTTCTATTGGAACCAAACTTGGTCAACATTGTCCTTTGTTGGCCGACTATGAAAGATGTTCCTAGTAAGTTCACATAAGATCCAAGGTGGCTGCCAGCAGGGAACATAGTTTAACATAGGACTCTGTGGAAAATGTATTAAAAGAGCTTCTCTGGAACTGCTTTAACAATTTAAACCAAATTAAGACACACTAATCCTGTGGTGGTCCCCTTCAAAGTTTTTGATTTTAATTTTGGTAAGTCATTTAAGATGGCCTCCAGTGAGAAATAAAGTTAAACAAAGAATTCTATGAAAAATGCACCCCAAGATCTTCTTCTCTTACACATTGAGCCTTATAACATTTAAGTCTGTTAACATCCTAGAAAATGAGATCCTTTAACATTGAGATTATTTGGACCGTCTTTGGCAGTCATGGCCCAGGTGAGCTATACACGCTTTTTAGAGCCTATAGTTTTCTTGTGCAGCAATTATCTTAATTATGCTATGTCCTTGTAATTTTCAACCATTGTATGTGCTTCCTGTTATCTTTTTATTTTATATTAAAAAAGTTTCTGGAGATCAAATTCAGATAGAACTTTTCTTACTAGTCTAGGTTCTGCTAAAAGGAGTGATTTGCGAACCGAAATCAAAAATCAAAGGAGTCTTTACGACTGACTATTGATCGGTGAAATGCTATTGGCCGGTGACCTGGCAAGGACGTTTTCATTAAAAAAAAAAGTTTAATTTTATTCGCAATCTAATGAAGAAAACAATTACCGAGTATAAAAATATACTTATCACTAACATGCAGAATAAGGTAATAAGTTTATTGTATAAAGGGAATTTTATGAGGTCAATAAGCGTAATGGTAATTAAGCAGAAATTAACACAAAATAATAAAAGACCGAAAACCTCTGTCCTTCTGTGTGTTTGTTTGTTTTTTTAAAAATTGTTTTGCTATAATGTTGGTGAAATTTAATTAGAGACTCAGATACTGCGCCTGTATCGCTCATCTGACAATGATTCTTCTAAGCAATGCCTATTCCGATGACCAAATATGTTTTTCCTATAGGGGCTTATGTTAAGCTATGTTCACTACTGGCATTTTTTTCAGATTCAGGCCACCATGTTTTTTTATAGGATCAAAAAACAAAATAAAATGAGCAATCTTAGTTATGGATCTTCCATAAATCATTCCTGTAAAGTTTGTTTTAATTATTGATTTCAGAGGAAAAGATAAAAATGTGATTTTTCTATAGGGTCCAATGTTAAAACTTTGTTCCGCGCTAGCGACCGTCTTTTTATCGCATTGGAACGAAAAGAGCAATCTTTGTTTAGGACCTTGCATGCATCATTCCTGCAAAGTTAGGTTACATTTTTTTCAGCGGTTTCACAGGAGAAGATGAAAAAGTGATTTCCCATAGGGTCCAATATCAAACTATGTTCCATACTGGCAGCCATGTTTTTTATCAGATCGCTTGGAAATGAGCGATCTTTGTTAAGGACCTTTAGTACATTAATCCTGTAAAGATTTTATTTTTGTGGTTTCAGAGGAGAAGATCAAAAGTGATTTTCTAATAGGGTCCAATGTAAAACTATGTTCCATGCTGGCGGCAATGTTTTTATATGATCGGAACGAAATTACCAATCTTTGTTGAGGGCTTTTAGTACACCATTCCTGTAAAGTTTTGTTGAATTTGCTTCCGTGGTTTCAGAGGAGAAGATGAAAATAAGATTTTCCCTAAGTGTCCAATGTTAAACTATATTCCGTGCTGGTGGTCATGTTTTTTATCGTTTCGGAACGAGATGAGCAATCTTAATGAAGGACCATTAGTACATCATTCCAATAACGTTAGGTGGAATTTCTTTCAGTGGTTTCAGAAGAAAGATGAAAATGTGATTTTCCCATAGGGTCCAATATTAAACTATGTTCCGTGCTGAAGGGCATGTTTTTTATCGCTTCGGAACGAAATGAGCAATCTTTGTTAAGGACCTTTAGTACATCATTCCTGTAAATTGTGGTTGAATTTGCTTCAGCGGTTTCAAAGGAGAAGATGAATATGTGATTTTTCCATAGGGTCGAATGTTAAACCCATGTTCCGGGCTGGTGGCCATTTTTTTATCGGATCGGAACGAAATGAGCAATCTTTGTAAAGGACCACCCATTCACCATTCCTGTAAAGTTTGCATGAATTTGCTTCAGTGGTTTTAGAGCAGAAGATGAATATGTGGAAAGTTAACGGACGAACGTCGGATGACGGACGCCAAGTGATAGCAATAGATCACACTGATCCTTTGGGTCAGGTGAGCTAAAAATTTACAATTAATCTAGAGGATGACATGCCCCCACGCAACGTTTAATCAAAGTATGATGTCTGTAAGATACATATGATGCCTGCCTCTAAATACATGTTACTGTAGCAGTTGCATCGACAAACTATGTACGCTCTATTACTAATTCATTAAAAAAATTAAATACGTTAAACAATGTACATTGTATATTGTTCAGAAAAACGCATCAATACCAAAACCCTACTACATGCACATTTCAATGTAGGTACAAACAGTCTGTAAAATCAAAACGTCCTAGCACAAAAATATAGAAGAAGTTGCCTGGACAAACTATATACCCGCTATTACTAATTCAGCCAAAAATGACTGAGATTTTGAGAAAAATGCAACAAAATCAAAATCCTTATCACGTGCACATTTTCATAGGTACAAATGATCTGCAAAATAAAAAGTTCCTTGCATCAAAACTGAATTAGGAGTTCAGCAAACAAACTATGAACCATCTATTACTAATTCACTTAAAATAACTAAGTTCAAATATGTTTATTTTTGTGAAAAATAAACCAAAATCAAAATTCTTACCATCTTCAATACATGAACAAAGATGTGAAAATTAAAAAAATCCCTAGCATCAAAACTGTCTGAGGAAATGCGCAGACGAACTACGCACCTAATTGTACTATTCCACTAAAACTGACAAAATTCAACAAAATGTATATATTGAAAAAAAAAATTAATCAAAATAAAATTCTTAATATCTGCACATCTACAATACATGTACAAATGATCTGCAAAGTCAAAACTCCCTAACATCAAAACTGAAGGGGGAGTTAGTAGGACTAACTAAAATGTACATGTTTCCTCTATGAAAAATAATAAAAATTGACCAAGTTCAACAACGTATATTTTTTCAGAAAAACGTACAAAAATCAAATACATTCTTCAATACATGTACAAATGATCTGCAATTTTTTTTTCTAGCATAAAAACTGGAGGAGGACTTGCTCGGGCAAACAATGTACCCCTGCGGACGGAAGGACAGGGGTAAAACAATATTCCCCCACTTTCGTTGCTTGAGCATAAAATGACTGAAACTCAAACCATTGCTGGGGGCCGTCTTAAACTTACTATAGACAGCGGGGTAAACTGGGCAAGGAAATGATGCATCATTCACGATTTTCAATAAGTTATCTTGTGTGAACACTTGCATTCCATTTATGGAATGTAATTAAAATATTGAATAAATATTTTGTGTTTCTATTGTCACACAAAAGCGTGGACCGTAGCACATTTTCGCATGAAGCACTAGCGCGCTTCATTCAAATGTGCTACAGTCCACGTTTTTTAACTCCAATTAAACTACAAAATATTGCATTCAATTCTTAAATAAATATCAATTATTCATTTATGAAGGATCAGGGAACTCCACGACATAGTTCAACGGCAACCCTTGTTGTTCATGTGTTAGACGTACAGGATACACCACCGCAATTTCAAAAACAAACTTATCACACAGTACTTGATTATCATACGCTAGTGGTAAGTTATAATTCTTACATACAGATAAATATTCAGATAGAAGTAAATTTATTAAATTCAAAGAGCTTATAAAAGATTACTTTCTACAAAATTTTCTGGCTATCTGTGTTTATATTGCCCATATCTCCCGATTTAACTTGCAAAGTTTTTTTACAACCAACTCAACGAGTGTCCTCTGATCGTTTATATGTTGCCCTTGTCGGGCAATGGATGATAGTGTTTCTGAGAACACTTTGCCCGATATGTTACAAGTTTGTTGACGGCTTCTCATCCATGACCTTAAGTCAAAATCATACATGGCTATTGCGTTGTTCAACATTTAGTAAGTGATTTCTGCTCAAACCGGTGCTAGTATGAGGTGGGAGTGTTTGCTCTCCGGTAGAGGCGACGTCAATTTGAAAAATAACAATGAAAGCGTTGTTCAATTTGCTTAATCTTACCATGACAGTAGAGTTCCAAAGAATGAGGGAATATTTGGTTATACCAGTTCTAACATAAAAGCAAGGTTACATTTAAGGTACAGATTTACCTATAAAGAATTATTTTGACTGATAGCAAGATAAAACAGAACAGACAAGGTTTGCTTCTACCTTCAGATACGAAAACTCAACCTACTAAAATTTATACTAGCTACTTTAAGTAAAGGATCAATTATAAACCAGTCAAAACATAAAAAAACGGTCAAAAACTGATTTTGGCCTTTCTATTTAGATCTTATTCGTTATTTGTTTTTATCAGACTTTACACATATTTCAGTATATGGATTTCCAAATATTTTGATTTTATCTGCACTAAAGAGACATAGTTTTCGAAATGCGCATATGCAAAATTCCAAATTAACAGCAACTTCGGTATTATTTCATTTGTCACCACTGGGTCGATACCTCTGCTGGTGCACTGTTAGTCCCCGAGGTTATTAACAAACCCAGTAGTCGGTACTTCGGTGCTGGCCAGAAAACCGATTTTATTTTGTTCAAAGCTTAGAATTATCTCCCTCTTGTATAGCTCTGTCCTTAGCTGTTTTTGGCTTTTCTATTTAGATCTTATTGGTAATTTGTTCTCTCTCAGTCTTTACACATATTTCGGTATATTGATTTCCAAATATTTTGATTTTATCTGGACTGGGGAGACATAGTTGTCGAAATGCGCAGAATCAAAATTAACAGCAACATTTTATTTAATGAAATATAAAATGTGTTTCGATTAAGTTTGACCTGTTGATGTTAAAAGAATAGATGATCTAGTACAAAAACAAAATGTTGTTTACCTATATTTTATGCCCTGGAATACAATGTTATATACAACGAAGAAACAATACTTAACAATTAAAAACCGAAGTTACTGTAAATTGAGTTTCTGCAGATGGTCATTTCGACAATTGGTGTTTCATCAGCGTACATAAAATCAAATGTTTTGGACGACCATCATTAAATAAATAAATAAAACCGAATGATATATAAAACTGATATAGAATTAATAACAATTATTATATTAATGGAATAAGAAGGAGCTTTGCACAATTCTTAGTTTTAAAAATAGGGGAAGAAAAAATTAGATATTTCTCTTTTATTCCGAGTCAGCATCGACCTACCGACTACTTGGGTAGTGAATAAAGATCACAATGGAGTGCCTGTTAAAAGGTCGTGGTTAGACACAAATTAGTTTGGAGAGATGTTGAATCTAGTTTTATATTTATAAACAATTCATATTCAAGGTCAATATTGCTCTACTTGTTTGTTAGTTAGTGTAGTGTAATTTTGCAATCGTTCTTTGAGCTATTCTTTGTGAAATATTTCCCTGAAAAATACCCTGTGTTTGTTGGTTGATTCTTTGATATATATTAACATATATTCAAATTTACCTGTCCAAATCGCTTTTTAAATAGATTTGGACCATCAAAATAATGAACACGTCGAAGAGAATATGGATATTTTCTTCCATTTATAATTATCTGAATTGGTATATTTTTTGCAGGGGACATTTGTATTGTCAGTTCGAGCAAGAGCAGGTGATTTACCAGACCCTGTAAAGTACACAATAACAAATGAAACATCGTCCTTTCAAGCAGGTGTGATACTTAATTAAAAATATATTTGCCTTACCTAATCGACCCCATTTAAATGTGTCATCTGTAATTTATATTGCATATTTAATACAGTACGCGTCATAAGGACTTTTATATTTAGATAATAAAATAAGAACTGTTAATTTGAATTCAACACCTTATGTCTCGTCAGCGCAAAATAAGTATATATTCTTTGAAGGGTCTATGATCCATTTTGATAGAGAAAAATAAACAAAAAATGACAGAGCTTTGAGAAATAATTCCTCGTTTCTGTTTTAATATAATGATGAGTAAATTTGTTACTTTTAGAATAAACGTTGTGCATGACAGCACAGAGGTATTGGTTACTTTCTTCATGGACTAGAGGTACCCTTGGGGGAGTAACAGTCAACAAGCAAAGGCATTAACCAAGTTGTTATTCAAAAGCAGTGAGATTGCTTGTCAAATTCCGTTTCTCAAGATGTCCTTTTCGACAACTTATGTCTCACCAGAATAAAAACATTTAGCAGGTCGAAAATTGAAAATGTTTAAGGATCTGATAGAGAAAAATATAACTTATAGACTTGAAATATAACATGAAAGTGGATTCAAAGACTTAGTAATTTCAAGTGTTTTGTTTCTATATATAAAAAAAAAATCAAAAACGTTCCTTTGGGTTTATCTTTATACACTCTGATATATAGCATAGATCTTCCATGGATCAGTTTATCTTTAAAAGTCAATAACATGTGTTGGTATATCATTAGTTCTGTTAGCAATCTGTCTTTCTTAATTTTTATGTACGCTCTTGATTGAGTGATTGATTGATCAGTGACAGTTTTACGGCCTGTACCGTAAACATCAGGAAGAGAAGAAAACAAGTTAATCAATCAAAACATTTACATTTTTGTGATGTCGATTTTTTATGATTTCGATTTTTGTGGTCTTCGCTTCCCTTGTTCCTTCGGTATTCTACTGCAGTTGTTACAATAAAGGATGATAGTACAGCAAGAACGGCGATGAGTTTTGATTGCAGCAGACAAGATAATGGGGAGGGCAGGAACTTCATCCTTCTATAGATGAAATAAAAGGGACAACAGGAAACACCTTCAATGGCTGAAAATTATAATTACATGCCACAATCTGCTAGGGAACTACACAGGAAAAACACAAATAAGACAAAAGGCCTACGGGACTTTCTAAAAAAAGGAATGTGTCTGTAGTTGTTGCAATGTGGCGTTTCTTCGCACACTTTGTTGATCATTGATTATGGCCATGCACTCCGTATTTTACTCTGGCTACGCCTTTAGACGGGGTATTACTCTAAGCATATCTTGGGAACGCGCCGTGGAATTGCGCCTTGTCATATCTATACATGGAGCCCCTAGAACAAATCCAGAAGCTAGGCACTGTTTATTGAATACATGTAGTACAACGATTCATACAATGTTCCGTTTTGGTCGTATTTAATTTGTTATTTGTTTATGTGGAGACAATACGAATGATCAAGATCTCAAACACTGTGGACTTTGGAGCCGTATTTCTTTGACATGTGTTTATCGAATTTCCATTTGTTTATATAGAGTGTAATTACATTTTTTTTCGCGAGCAAGATAATAATTAACTTCTCTAATTTCTGCCCTGTTTTCACGTTTCCTGAACAGTGGGAGAATTCGTTTCTCCTCTCAAGAATGAATGTTATCCTTGGCAAGGGATTGGCTGAAAATCAATTTTAACGTCAAATATGTTTGCCGTTTTCCGACTTTATAATTGTGACGCCGTGAAAAAAGGCGACCATGCCTGATGATGTCACGCTCAAAGAACACATTTATTTCAAACTGCATGAAAAAGGGGGGGGTCATTTTCTTGTCCAAACTCTCCTTGAGATCATTAGAGAAATAAAATCCACAACCGTATCTCGTGAGAAATGACTTTTTTACACTCTCGATTGTTAAATTTTCAAATATTTTAAACGCTCGGCAAGCCTCGCGTTTAAAAATTTGAAAATGTAACTATCTCTAGTGTAGAAATGTCGTTTCTTGCTCGATGCAGTTGTGGATTCTATATATCCACAACGATGAAATATCGAGAAATTAAACATTTTTACAACAGCCTGTATTTGACATTAACTTCAAATATCAGAAAAGCAACATGTATGACAAATATGTTATAGGAAACATTTTTGTGAGCTGGTATTTATTTGGGTATATGTATATACTTTGGTATAGAATTGGGTATACCTTTTCTGCGTTCCATGGTATTGATTCGGGTAGAATTTTTATTTTCGTCAAAATTTTACCATATAACCCCCCGGGTCATCGTGCATTCAAGCGCCAAATTGGAACAGAAAATTAATGGATTTTACATAGAAATGATAGGGAAAATGACTTAATGAGGGGATAGCTTTAAAAATCTATTACAGATTTTGTTCATACTTTACATGTGTTCTGAGACATAATTCAGTTTACATATAAAAAATAAAAAAATAGGTTTCACCGTTGAAATAAGAGAGCTAAATTGCAATATGTTAATTTCTCAAGTGATATCTATATGAAATTCTTTAATCAATTTACCTCCCTTGCATAATTTCTCTGTTCTGTAAATCTAGCAACAGATTTAAAGCACTTGTGTGTTAGTTCACCTTTTGTAATGAAAAAGTTCTAATGTGATAAGGAATAAAAATTTTAAATACTTTGGAACTGTCTTTACATTTTGAATAACTATTTTGTTAAGTTTCTAAATGAATGAAACCTAAATAAACCAGTATTAACCAAAAATGGCGGAATAATACCACGGAGACATTTTTTGTCTGTTTTGAAAGAAAAAAATCTTTTGCAGACGACTGTCATCAGAAGTTTACAATTAACAAAGATTCTGGAGCTGTCTACACTGTGGCACCTTTTCAACATACCCAAGTTTGTTCTTTTGTAGTAGAGGTATACGTTATTATGACTTATTATATATATAACTACCTTGCAATTTATATGCATATGATATGATGGTAGACGTCTACATATTATGAGTCAAAATACAACAAGTAATGTTACGAAGATTAATTTGATCATTAAACCTGTTTAACCCACCATTCTTTTGAAATGCTTGTACCAAGTCAGGACCATTGCGGTCGACAATTTTTCCGGTCTTTTTGCCTCTTCTTTTGGACTGTGGCTCTTAACAGATCTGTTCAGCAATTTTGTTATTGCCCCCTTTTGCAATACTACATTCAGTCCTGCGTTTTCTTTAATTGCGGGTATTTGATCGAATAACAAAACAATAAATAGACAGATTTGACAGTTTTAGGGAGAGGAAATTTGTACACAAATAAGGTGTCTGAATGCCATGAACTATTAATCTCCATACTAAAATATTGTCTGGTTGCTTATAAGTTCTTATCAATTATATTTACTTATTTAGAAGCTTCAATTTCCTTCGAATTCTTCGATAAAGTTAGTTTTGTTGGACTGAATAAAATTGAATTGAATCTTTCTGATAAATATCTGTTTGTCGTTAAAGAAACAAATAAACATTCTAATAAGGAGTTAATGTAATAATGTAAAACGATTCATCTAAATGTGTGTCAATAGAATGATTGATTGATTGATGTTAAACGCCAACTTCAGCAATATTTCAGTTATATCGTGGCATGAGAAGATGATGATAACATTAATGACAATAGAATGCCAGTACCTTATACTTTTTTCACTGCCTGTGTTGGAAAAGCATGCACACACATACTAGGACAATTGTATTGGAAGTTTGGTTGGATATAGCCAACTCATAAATGCATGATCCAATAGGTGTTACAATTTTTTCAATGTTGGGTTATGAATCGTAATAAATAATTTACGAATAAAAAGCTAAATGTAATAATAATACAAATAGATTAGACATCATTGTTAAGCAAGTATCGTTTTTAACAAAATGCTTTAATTTTGTATGTATATAATGTAGGCTTTCCAAGGAAATACACAATTTGTGAAGCTTGGACAAACAGCTGTAACCACGAACGTTCTCGTGTCTGTAACATCAATGGGAAAACCGTTCGGATAAATTCTACCTGGCTACTAATTGCAGATGATTTTGTTGAATTAATAAAAAATGAGAAAAAGAATTGTCAAAAAAGTATCACTTTAAATAAAAGATATAAAGTTAGAAGACAAATATCCTTCGAGGCATCAAATACAGAAACAAACAAACAAAACGGCATAAACAACAACAAGAAAAAAAAAATTTTAAAAAAAGTAAAGACCAACACAGAGAGTTGTGCCACTCGGATACTCCTAAGATAATAAACACTGAAAGGGTATGGAATAAATGTACACTAAACAAAAATGATCATCATGTAAAAACAATGGATTATTTTTTATGTCTGTTGTTCTGCTAATATTAAAAGATCAGTCAAAAATGGGATAGTGACAAAGGAAAGTAACTAAATTCAGATAACATTAAGTCACTTTGTAAACTATTTTTTGTTCGCCACCTTTTTGACTATGCACTTTGAATACATCAGCAAACGAATACCGAATCAAAAAACAAAAACAACAACAAAAAAACACACAAACAAACAAAAAAGCAAAACAAAAAAAACAAAACAAAAACAAAACCAAAAACATGAAAAAAAAAAACAAAAAGCAAACAAAAAAAAGAAACACAAAAAACAAAAACAAAAGAAAGTAGAGGAATGTATTCGAAACGAATACTATATCTCCCCGTCCTGATGTAATATGTTCCAGGCGTCAAGTTTGTAATATCAAACTATTTGACCCGGCCTGACTACCCTAACAGATACCTAGAAAAAAAATTTCCAAAGAGTGTTGTGAAAAGGTTTGAGATAACATTGTTACCAATGTTAGCTGAGAGGAGAGTAAGTGATGCATATTCTTATGTATTTTATTTTACAACTCATTGTTGTCACATTATTTGTATGAAAAGATAAGCTTTCAATTCAAAAAATACCATCCAGTAGTATTATCTCTGATTAAGTGTCATATGCAGCAATGATGATAAAAATGTTTAGGTGTACCTAACTGACAACTTCAATTAAGATAAGAAATCAATAATTTTCAATTAAATCGGAAATCAAATTATAATTTGGTGGGCTGGGGGTTGGAAGTACATTATATATGAGCATGACATCGTTTTGTTAACAAAATTAACAGTAACATAAATTAACAGTAACTTTTGATATTTTTTTTTTTGATATTTTGATATTTGATCAAGGCATGTAGTTGGTTAATCTTGAATTGGAAGTAATGTTTAAACAACTTAGGACAATTATTTGTTAGAAACACAACTTTTAGTCGTCTGTTAACTAGATTTTATTCGTCTGTTGGTTTTTAAATTTTACCTGTTCAGGCTGTTATCAGTGCAGATGCTATTTTTAGTCACAATTTTAATTAGCAAATATTTCATTAACAAGTTGACAAATTAACACATTAAAGTACATGGACATAGATCGAATTCAAACTAATATATCCTGAAAATTTGGACATTATGAGTGCAGTGTTTTTTTTATGCAAACAAGCGTAAACAAATTTGGTAACGGAACCCACGAGTAAAAACAATATATCTCCCACCTCTCTGAAACAAAAAAAAAATTAAAAAATTAAAATAACTAGAGGATGACATGCCCCCGCACAAGTTTGAATAAAATTGGGATTTCAAAGTAATGATATTTGTGTCTGTAAGACAAATATGATGCCCCCTCTAAACACATGTTACTAGAGGAGATGCACAGACAAACTATGTACCATCTATTACAAAATCACCAGAGAATTAATAAGTTCAACAATGTATATTTTTGAAAAAAAAATGACCCAGAGTCAGAATCTTTGCCACATGCACATCTTCAATATAGGTACAAATGAAATGCAAAATAAAAGCTTCCTAGTATCAGAACTGTAGGAGGAGTTAGACGGACAATCTATGCACCCTCTATTACTAATTCATCCAAAAAGTGGCTAAGTTGAACAGCGTATATTTTTTATTTCGAAAAATGAATAAAAATAATCCTTTCCACATTCACGTCTTCAATAAAGGAACAATTGATCTGCAAAATAAAAACTTCCCCAAATCAAAATTTTAGGAGGAGTTGTGCGGCTTAACTATGTACACTGTGTGAAAGACCACCAAACAATGACTAAATTAAACAATGTATATTTTTAAGAATCAAAATCCTTATCACATGCAAATTTTCAATATATGTACGAATAACAAAATGCCAAGGTTACTGTGTTTTTAGGTTCTGCATATGCGCATTTCGGCAACTTATGTCTCATCAGTGCAGATCAAATCGAAAGATTTGGAAATCTATGAACCGAAATATGTGTGAAAACTGATAGAAAACAAATTATTATTATGAACTAAATACACTAGCTGTTATGTTATGATCTTTTTTGGCCATTTTAATCTTATCATGATCTTGACAAGCTTAACACAATTTTGATAAGACTGTGTAAGATATTCGGTTGTATTTCAAGAAAATTGCTTTCAAAGACAATCAAGACCTGTTCAGTTTATCAGGATCAAAAAAGATAGCTACATTGGAGGGCGATCGAGATGTGTTATGTTTTTTCAGATCAAACAAGATCAAAGCTCGATCTTGTTTGATCTTAACAAACTTAATTCGTCTTGATTGTTCCTAGATGCAATAAACAAGTGGATCTTGTTTAATATAAAACCATCTTAGCACGTCTTAAACGTCCTCGAATCAGTTATCTTGAAAACAATCTCAAAGTCTTAAATTGTCTTAGCAGAATTGTGTTAAGCTTGTCAAGATCATGATAAGATCAAAATGGCCAAACAAGATAAACACATATCTGCTAGTGATAGGAGAGCCAAAATCAGCAAAGGAGAGAGGTACTCAAGAGTTAGATACTCCTTAAGTTTTAATAAAATTTTCTCACATTTAGATATTGCAAATTTTCAAATAAAATCGGTTTTGATGCCATAAAAGTTTTGGCTACTTGGTTGGTGAATACCCTCGGGGACTAACAGTCCACCAGCAGTGGCATCGGTCCAGTGGTAACAAATGACAAAAACCGAGGTTACTGTGTATAAAAGTTCTGCATATGCGCATTTTGACAACTTATGTCTCGTCACTGCAGATCAAATCAAAACATTTGAAAATCTATGAACAGAAATAATTGTAAAAACTGATAGAAAACAAATTTTTAATATGAACTAAATAGGAAAGCCAAAATCAGCTAAAGACAGAGCTATGCAAGAGGGAGAAACTCCTTAAGTTTTAATAAAATTTTCTTAAGTTTAGATATTGCAAATTTTCAAATAAAATTGGTTTTCCGGCTAGCACCGAAGTACTGGCTACTGGGTTGGTGAATACCCTCGAGGACTAACAATCCAACAGCAGCGGTAATCTGCAAAATAAAATCTTTCTAGCATAAACTGAAGGAAGAGTTGAGCGAACAAACCATGTACCACTTCAGAACGACGGACAGGGATAAAACAATATGCCACTCGACTTTCGTCGCGGTTGCATAAAACCTAACACAGATATGGCACGCGATAGTAACAAAAATGCGGTATACCTAGTATTTCGAACGAAAACTAGGGGTTTTCGTGCGAAATACTAGGTATACCGCACGTTAACTAGGGGTTTCCGATCGGTATACATTGTATTTCGCCGAAAACCCTAGTTTTCGTTCGAAATACTAGGTATACCGCATTTTTGTAACTATTGCGTGCCATACCGATCGGTATCGGAAATTCGAGTTTAAACCGAAAATGGTATTCATAGTTTTAGCCAATGAGAAGCGAGAAACGGAAATCGCTATTTGATATTTAACGTTCGTCCAATCAGAAACGGAAAACGGTATTCAGGGTTTAATTAAACCAATCAAAATCGTTTATTCTGTTTATCGCTTATAATTCTCTATTTTTTATTCAAATTTTCGTATCTTTTATTTCTTTCATATATTTTTATATTATTAATTAATTATCAAATAGAGTTGTGCCTGTGACACTTTTAGGTGCGAATGGATATCAGATTCGCGGGTCATGGAAGGATATTCGATCTCGACTGTCTGTATTCACCTTCACCAGTTAAAAGTTGTGAATATCGCCTTTCAGATTTTGTTTAAAAAGAATTTTCCTTTTAATTTATCTCTAGATCAAAGATTTTTATTTTCATATAACTTGATGTGTACTCCGCTTCGAAATTAAAAAAACATGAAATTTGGTAAGAAAAATAAATATTTTGATAAATAGTTGAAAAAACAAAAACTCAGTCTTATAAATGATCAAAACAATTCAGTGTTTCAAACTTTTACTTCATCATATTATCCTTTCCAAAGAATGTTTTAATTCGCAAAGTTATAAATTTGATGGATTTTAGCATTTAAGAGGTATGAAAAGTATAATTTTAAGTATCCGGTTTAAACTTACTATTTAAAAATGAAGTAAACAATAAAGTGCTTTGAAAATTTTACTTCATTATATGCTCTCGAAAGAGTTTGATATGTTGCGAAATACAAAAATCATCAAATTAAGAATATAATAGGTATGAAAAGTAAGATTTTGAAGCAATGGTTTAAACGCAGTCTGTAAAAATGACATAAAAATCTCAGTGTTTTGAAAATTTTACATCATAATGTCCTTTCGAAGGAGTTTTATAATTCGTGTAGCAGAAACTTGATTAATTTTAGCATTAAAAAGGTATGAAAAGTAAAATTTTTAGTCTGCGGTGTAAACTAACTCTTGAAAAATGTCAAAAAAGTTAAGTGTTTTGAAAATTTTACATCATTATATCATTGCATAGGAGTTTGATAGGTTGCGAATTATGAAACTCCTTCGAAAGAATATTATGATGTTAAATTTTCAAAACACTAAATAGGTTGTGTCATTTTTAAAGACTTGGTTTAAACCGCTAATTAGAAATCTTACTTTTCAAACCTATTCTATGTTAAATTTGAAGAATTTTTTATTTCGCAACATATCAAACTCCTTAACAAGGATATAATGATGTAAGATTTTCAAAACCCTTAACTTTTTTGACATTTTTCAAGAGTAGTTTACACCGCAGACTAAAAATTTTACTTTTCATACCTTTTTAATGCTAAAATTAATCAAGTTTCTGCTACACGAATTATAAAACTCCTTCGAAAGGACATTATGATGTAAAATTTTCAAAACACTGAGATTTTTATGTCATTTTTACAGACTGCGTTTAAACCATTGCTTCAAAATCTTACTTTTCATACCTATTATATTCTTAATTTGATGATTTTTGTATTTCGCAACATATCAAACTCTTTCGAGAGCATATAATGAAGTAAAATTTTCAAAGCACTTTATTGTTTACTTCATTTTTAAATAGTAAGTTTAAACCGGATACTTAAAATTATACTTTTCATACCTCTTAAATGCTAAAATCCATCAAATTTATAACTTTGCGAATTAAAACATTCTTTGGAAAGGATAATATGATGAAGTAAAAGTTTGAAACACTGAATTGTTTTGATCATTTATAAGACTGAGTTTTTGTTTTTTCAACTATTTATCAAAATATTTATTTTTCTTACCAAATTTCATGTTTTTTTAATTTCGAAGCGGAGTACACATCAAGTTATATGAAAATAAAAATCTTTGATCTAGAGATAAATTAAAAGGAAAATTCTTTTTAAACAAAATCTGAAAGGCGATATTCACAACTTTTAACTGGTGAAGGTGAATACAGACAGTCGAGATCGAATATCCTTCCATGACCCGCGAATCTGATATCCATTCGCACCTAAAAGTGTCACAGGCACAACTCTATTTGATAATTAATTAATAATATAAAAATATATGAAAGAAATAAAAGATACGAAAATTTGAATAAAAAATAGAGAATTATAAGCGATAAACAGAATAAACGATTTTGATTGGTTTAATTAAACCCTGAATACCGTTTTCCGTTTCTGATTGGACGAACGTTAAATATCAAATAGCGATTTCCGTTTCTCGCTTCTCATTGGCTAAAACTATGAATAGCGTTTTTGGTTTAAACTCGAATTTCCGATACCGATCGGTATGGCACGCGATAGTAACAAAAATGCGGTATACCTAGTATTTCGAACGAAAACTAGGGTTTTCGGCGAAATACTATGTATACCGATCGGAAACCCCTAGTTAACGTGCGGTATACCTAGTATTTCGCACGAAAACCCCTAGTTTTCGTTCGAAATACTAGGTATACCGCATTTTTGTTACTATCGCGTGCCATACACAGACAAAAGAAATCAAACTGTATAAGGTGGATGAAAGTATATGGAGTAAATGTACATGTAACACAGTCTCTACAAATACATGGTAAAACAATTAAAGGAACAACGCTTTTATTGTTGTTCTTCATCTTGAAGTCATTATGAGGTCTTCAACAATGAGTATTGCTCATACCTCATAGTAAGCTCAAGACGGTCCCTAGCACGGATTTGAATGGAATTCTTTGCTAATTGTCGAACAACGCTACATCCATGTCTTTCCTGGTCATGGATGCGGGGTTGTCAACAAACATTAATAAAACTGGCAAAGAGCTCTTACAATCACTGTCATCTATTTCCCGCCAAAAGCACTAGTAAGGTAGTGGACGATTACAACATATAGACAAACACAGGGCACTCATCAATCGATTGTTAGAAAACTTGACATTATGAAATTTTGAGATGTGGGCATTTCAAACAGTTGTACAGAATTTTATTTCGAAATTACAAAAATAAATGCCAAAATTTGAAAGTATGATAGTATATCCATATGAGAAATTCTCTCAAGAACAAGTACACAATAACTAAAGTGAGCATACAAGTTTAAAACTGAAATCACTTTCCGTCCCCCCCCCCCTCGACTTTGGATCCAGACCGATTTTTGTCAGTCCTTTCATATCCCCTCTTCAAAATAAAACATGTTAACACGAATATAACCAGCAAGCATAGACAGTATAAAGCTTCTTTTATAGTATACCACAAAATTCTTGTATCTTAGTTTTAATCTTAATTTCATCTTTCAAGCTCCATAATTTTATCTAGATAAGTTAGATGTACTGAAATTTGGTACCAAATTGAAGCTTATTTAATATACTTTACAATTAACACATGTTTTGCCACTTTAAGCCATTTTTATGATCTCGGGATGCAAAAAATGTACTCCTTCCCCTGCAAAAAATTAAGGGAAAATTTAATAGTGCAGCAGCTAAGTAAAAAAAGTGGCTTAGGAGTTTAATGCACTCTCAACATACAGCTAGCTTTTATATATGTTAAACTTTGATGGGTCTATTTTTATTTTGAAGAGGTCGTCTATGATTCGTACGGAACGATTTTGTAAAATTTCCATTTTAAATGATAATGGGTTATTTTAAACTTGTTTGGTTTTTTTTTAAACCCGCACGATCTTATTTTATAAATGTTGCAATTCATTTAATCTAAATAATGTTAATTATTTAAATAATTTTTTTTCCACTTTCAACATTGTTAATTCGCATTTTATAATTTTTAATTCCGATTTTTTGAAAGCGAGACATATCTACTTCTTTTCGTCGTCGGCAATGAAAGGTAATGTAAACTTTTTCGAAACCTTAATAACTTTTAAAGTATATTACTTATATGCACCATCTTTTGTCAACAGGTAGCTGAAGCATCACGTTTCAGATGACCATTACCTTGTCTTCATGGTTCAACGACTTCATTAAAATTGCGATATATTTTCACACACAAAATGATTCCTCTGGATTTGTAATACAAAGATCGATTATATTTAGTAATTGTTGTATCTAAGTCGGTACGTGCCAGTCTGTTTCTTGTCCATTGACCTCGACCTAATTGCATGGTTCCGATATAGTTATACATTCAAGTCAATGAACCATGACATTGAGGTCAATGCTACATGACAGGTGTCAGACTGACATGCACCCACCAAGGTGTAGCAATAGAAAAAATATTGTATGTCTATACATGAAAATGCCTCAGAAATTGCTACACCTTGGTGGGTGCATGTCAGTCTGACACCTGTCATGTAGCAGTGACCTCAATTTCATGGTTCATTGACTTTTATCACTACCTAAAAAGTATTTCTCTTTAGCTACAACCCCTTAAAGCATCATATTTGGTCTATTGCTAAATTTAGGTGGGTGCTTGCCAGTTTGATACCTGTCATGTAGCCCTCAATTTAGGGTTTATTGATTTTGTTCATTGCTCTGTAATAAGAACACTTACAGGCATCATATTTGATTTTTACTACATCTAGCCGGGCACATGCAAGTCTGACACCTGTCATTTGATTAAAGTTTCTAGCAAGAACAAATTGCCTACACCTTAATAAGTACTTGGTCCGAATGACTATGACAAATGATGATGTTTGTCCTATATGCAATTTAGATGAATCCGAAGATACGGAACATTACATGTTGAGATGCTCAACGTTTGAGAATAAAGGAATACAATATTTTTTATCTGTTTAACATTTTTGCTTCTGATACTGACCCTTAATTCATGGAACTGTCGCCAGGTGCCAAAATAATTTTTTTAATTGGCGATATAGGCTATGCTTTTAACATTGATGTTTGAAATTTTTACGATTAACGTGGTCGGATGTTCTTATAAGAATCTTTTAACTTTCGTTTTAGTATGATAGATTCTGGTGATGCAAAATACGAAACTTCATGAATTTTATATATGTGTATTCTGATGTATTTTACCTTTAATTCTGTGATTTATGCAATTCCTTGAATAATGAAAAATTTTTAAATATATATAAATATATTTCTTGGTGTTCATTTATATATATATTTTTTATTTTATTGTTTTATAATTAGACCACTGTGACTAATGCCCCCGATGCAAAGGGGTAGTTTGAAAAAATACATTAAAAAAATCATGCTTTTCCACCAAATGACATTGCACCTCTTTTTCTTGCCTTTAGAAGTGACCGAGGGTAGGCTCAACGTTATTGTATGGATGGAGAGGAGGAAAGCTCCTAAAATGCATATGTTTGGCACAGAAGTTATCTTGTACTGAGCTGTGTTTTTTCTGGGCCTTCATCTTGAAATTGATAACAGAGGTAGTTTTCAAACTAGTCAACTTCCTTTTCTCTATAGTAACATCCCAACAGCACTGGCATAAGGAGTTTACATCTCCCAGCTCATTCGCTATTCAAGAGCATGTGTTCGATATAGTGACTTCCTTTATAGAACCCCGTTGCTAATAAATAGGCTACTTAATCAAGGGTATGTAATCCCAAAACATATAGTCATCCCTTCAGAAGTTTTACGGTCGACATCACCATCTTGTGGACTGCTATGTGGACCGATATCTGTTTCCCAGAAGACAACAGATCTTTCCCTTTGAAGCTTAATTGTTGTTCCCTCTACCGGATTTGACATGTTCAACACGGCGGGAGTCTTATAAAAAGCAGGTGATGCTTACTCTACCGGTGCACCTGATATCAGCCATTGTTTTTATGGTGTCCGTATATATCATCTTTGTGTGTGTGTGTCTCCCTTTTTCTTTTCTGTGCCGTACTCATGTTGTGTCTCTGTTTCATTGTTGTTTTAAATGTTGCCATTGTCCTTTGATTATTCGTTTTGGATTCACGGTTCGGTTCTCACTTACTTGAATTTGTCAAGGAAACGAATCTTACTGCAATGCTTTTTGCTTTTTAGTAATGTAAAAAGACCCTGGACGATGGTATTTTTGGTGTATATACGAATTGATGTATGTCATGATTGATTGTAGAGACAAGAATTTAAGTTGACTGAAGTGAAACCGATATATCGTCTCAAAAACATATTTCCTTGTTTTTCTTTGTTAAAATTCGGTTTCCTAATTAAAACTCAGGGCGGGGGGATGTCTTATTTGTCAATATTGAATAAGAAATTCGTCGTTCATAGTTACAACGGTGTAGTTGTAAATGCATCACATATACTTAACTGAAAGACTGTGGTGAGGTCAAGATTATAAAAGCTCATTGCGAGCCGATGCTAACTTATCACTGAAAAGTGAAAAAAGGGTTAATATAACATGCTTTTAATTTTTAATATGTTAAATGGAATGGGTAATTTTCTATTTGTTCAAGATTCTGATGAAAATCTACGATATAAGGAGACTTAGAGATGTAAAAACTTCACGAATTTGGTATATAACGTAAAAATGTTGATAAAATATCGTTTCATTATATCTTAGCTATTAGAAAGTATGCTT
This sequence comes from Modiolus philippinarum, assembly GCA_002080025.1. Lineage (NCBI taxonomy): Eukaryota > Metazoa > Mollusca > Bivalvia > Mytilida > Modiolidae > Modiolus > Modiolus philippinarum. The sequence continues at coordinate 62,719 of MJUU01026525.1, forward strand.
TTGAATATTTCAGACTAACTGAAATCTCATAAATTGCAAATATATTACCCCTCCCTTAATAAAAATGTTTTTCAACACAATTTATTTCATTTTATGCACCTTGAAAAGCTTTAACATTGTAAAAGGGTTCAGTAACATATCATTTCATTCACAAAAATGCACAGAGATTCCCATATTTAACAAATTAGATCATGCGCGTGGTCTATGGGCAATTATACAACAATTAAACTTTGAAATTTGTAAAATTCCGAAATGCTGAAAATTCCCACTTTTCTCCAAAACCGCCCAAAATATTCAGTTTTACCCATATCTTCTAAGTTAGAATTGCATATTGCGATATATCAAATGCATTTTTTAAAAGAAAGTAAAAGTATTAGTAAGTTTTGTTCATTTATATGTACAGACAGGCATATTTGTGGGATTTTTAAGCATTATTTTCATCGGGTAGGGGTAAATTTTTCGGTATTTAGAGTTACATCGAACACTCCTGGTTTTTCTAAACATTGTATTATGATAGCTTATATATCGGTTAGAACAATGAATTGGCATACCTGCAGATAAATCCTCCAGATTTGTCACATATAACTATTTAAAAGTGAATTTTGGACAAATCTGAAATGCTTAAAATTCGCATTTTTCATCAATTTTGTACAAAAGGTTGAGTTTGTCCTGAAAAGTCGGACTTAAAATGACAAATCATAATAAAATCAATGCAAAATTTCTATATGCAATGCAGACTTTGAGTATTTTGGTTATTTTAGGCGAAAATAGACCAAAAAATGACTATTTTGCGGTGCATTTGATGGGGTAGGGGTAAGATTTTCGGTATTTATGAATCGCATAGAACAATTAAATGGCATATCTGCAGATATATCTCCCAGATTCGACATATATAACGATTTCAAAGTGGACGTTGGACAAATCTGAAATACAGAAAATTCCCATTTTTCATCAGTTGATAATTCCAACGGCAATCCAACTTACGCAGCTACTACTCTGTCAAAGGAGGAGATATTACACAACCATAAATCTGTTTTGCTTTCCTTCGGGATTTCCACCAAGGATAAGACACAGATCTCCCCTCTTTGTACTGGGTACCTTAGTTACATAAATGCCCATACAAAGAACGATACATCGCTGGATCTGCAAATTGCTGTACAAAACCTATATCTAAATTGCTAACCTCCATCTTGACAGCTGTTAAAGAGGGCCTTCAAAAATACTGTGATACTTGCTTTTCAAGAAGCGGTGTAAATGAAATGTGGATTTTGAAAACTCCAAAGATCTACTTGACATCTTAAACTCTAGATCATTACCACACTGTAACATCATTAAAACTTTCGACTTCTCCACACTTTACACTACTATTCCTCATGAACAACTACAATCTCGACTGAAAGGTTTAATTCATAGATGTTTCTCACGTAAGAACGGTAAACGAAGATATAGGTACATTGTTGTAGGTAGAGAACAAGCCTACTTTGTGAAAAATGACTCCGAATCGGAGAAAAAATATACAGAGGAAGAAGTGATTAAAATGTTATTTCAGATCGACAATATATTTGTCCAGTTTGGAGGACTTGTTTTTCAACAGACTATCGGAATTCCTATGGGCACAAACTGTGCGCCTCTCCTAGCCGATCTGTTTCTTCACTCTTATGAAGCTGAATTCATCGAAGGGCTTATTCAAAATAAAGATAAAAAACTGGCCCTATCCTTCAGTTTTAGCTTCCGTTATATAGATGATATTTTGTCACTAAACAAACCTCGCTTTGGTGATTTTCTTCTTTTGATCTATCCAAAAGAGCTCGAAATTAAGGATACCACAGACATTTCTTCATCAGCCTCGTTCCTTGACCTTCACCTTGATATTCACAACAGAGGGCGACTTCAAGCTAAGCTCTACGACAAACGCGATGACTTCACCTTTCCAATAGTAAACTTCCCTTTTCTTTGTAGCAACATCCCAACAGCGCCGGCATATGGAGTTTACATCTCCAAGCTCATTCGCTATTCAAGAGCCTGTGTTCGATACAGTGACATCCTTGATAGAGCCCGGTTGCTCACAGTAGTATATGGGGACGAGCAAAGTCGGATTTGACGAGGTGGAGCGAGGTGGAGCCAGAAGTGACGTAGAGCGGAAGTGACGTGATGGAAGTCACGTGACCGGAAGCGGAAGTCATGTGACCGATGTATAACATGTCAACATTGCGCATGCGCAACCGGAAGTGGTCTTGTTTGAAGCCCTTTTCGGGCCTATTGACCGGAAATGACGTGTTAGAACAACACGTGGCCCTGCAAGGGTCACGGTTGACCTAAGCCAATGACGCATGCGCGACCGGAAGTGGACGTAGCCCCAGGTATAGACCGGAAGTGGGTGTGTATCTACTGTAAGTAGCCATGTTGATAGGAAATGACGTGTTGGAACAACACGTGACCCCGTAGGGGTGTTGTGTGACCTTACTACAGTGTACATGCGCGACCGGAAGTGGGCGTAGCCCCAGGTGTACACCGGAAGCTGGGAATGTTCCTTCATTATTCCCCTTTGTATGCCTTTTTCAATGGTATTCTTTATATTTTCTTCCCTTTTCATCCAATGTTTAGTAATTTCTCAATTGTCCTACCCTTTTTAGTGTTCGGTATACCTATTCAACCCTTTTTTCAGTATTGTTCTTTGTATTTCCTTCTTTTTCATCCAATTTCTAAACTAATGTCCTCTTGTCTCACCCATGCTTAATATAGCTTTATAACCCTTTTTATACCCTTTTCAGTATTGTTCTGCAATCCAATGTTTAACCTAATATCCGGGCGTTGTCAGACAGCAATTATCGTTGTATTTCTAACGGTGTCCTCTATCACGTCCGCGTTCGTCAAAGGAACATAACTCTTGGGAATACCCATGGTTTTTTGGGTGTCTTCTATCAGGTCCGCGTTCGTCAAAGGGACATAACTCTTGCTACTTATTTCCCGCGCTTTTTTATCTGTTGTAATAGCATTTCACCTTTTTTTCAGTATTGTTCTTTGTAATTTCTCCCTTCTCATCCAATTTTTAGACTAAATTCCTCTTGTGTAACCTTTTGTATGTGTTATTTTATTATTTTCCACTTTATTTTATAATTATCTTTCCTTTTCATCCAATCCAATAGAGGTATTTCCCTTTTCCCCTCCAAATTCCTATAGTGTCTTCTGCTATTGCCATTTTGTTTCCTATTATATTACATAATTATCTCCCTTTTTCATTCAATTCTTAAAGTGATTTCCTCTTCCTACCAAATGTCTATAAAATATTGTCTGCTATTCGTTTTTTATTATTGTTTCCTATTTTATTTCATAATTATTTCCCCTTTTCATTCAATTACCCCTTACCTGCCTAATATCTATACTGTCGCCTGATATTTTTAGATTTCCCGCCATTTGTCATCCAATCCTTAGATGTATTTCCCCTTTGTCGCCATAATTATATAGTGTCGTCTGCTATTTTTAGCCCTTCCGCCATTTTTTCATCCAATTCGTAGAATTATATCCCCTTTTCCACATTATTTCATAACCAACTTCCTTTATCTAACAACTAACCCTAACCTAAGTTGCTATGACAACTCTTTATTTATTTATTTTTATATTTGAATGTTATTCTGTTATTTATTTCTAACTATTACAGTTATTTTTCTTTTTTTTCTAGTTTTGAATGTCATCCTTAATGATAACCTTAGATCCTATCAATAAATACATTACACCATAACTCTTACCTTAACCTTACAGAAACCTAACCCTAATACTAGTATCTTAACCCTAACCTTTAAGTTATTCACACTGACACCAACACTTAGCCCTTAACCTAGACATAAGCACTATCATAATAATCTAGCCCTAACTTAATACTAACACAACGTCGAATCCTAAACTATTCTTAAGCTCTGTAACAACCTCGAACTTAACCCTTTTACTAACTTTTTAACCCTAACCCTTTTACTAACTCTTAACCCTTACCTTTAAGCTAATCACCCATTTACTAACAATGAGCCCTTAACTTAGACATGAGCTCTAACATTGTATTCTAACCATAACCTAATAATTACACAACCTCATTTCAACCGTAATATAACCCTTACTGACCCTTTCTTAATCTAATCCAAAACCTAATACTTACTTAAATCGAACCCTTAATCCTAGCCAAACCTAATTCTACCATATATACACTCTAATTCTAAATGCTAACCCTAAATCTAACTAACCTAATAATAACACAATATATTCCTAAATTGTAAACCAATGTTAAGCCTAGCCTTACCCTAACCCTATGTCAAGCTTAACATAACCTTAACACAACCTATTCCTAAGTAGTAAACCAATTTTAAGCCTATTCTTTTAATCTTAACATAACCCTTACACTAACTCTTACTTATTCTTACTAACCCTTGCTTACTCTAATGCTCAACATAACACTAACGTAACTTTAACCCTAACCGTTACCTTATACTAGCACTAAACCAACCTTAACCCTAAGCTAACCCTTACCACAATTTAATCTTAAGCTTTCCCTATCACTAACATTTAACCTTACCTTAATCACCTTTACCTGGAATTCGAGCTCTAAGCCCTTATCCTAACCCAACAATAATTCCGAACCATCCTTTTTTACTAACCATAATCATAATACATAACGATATCTAACATTACTAACCAATACTTAATCTATCCCTAAACCCTAACCTAAGTATTAACAATAATTTAATACTAACACAACCTCACCTCTAACCCTTGAACTATTCCTAAGCTATAACCATAACCTTAACCCTAACCTCATTTAAACATTAATTCTGCCCTCACTAACCCTTACTTACTCTAAATCTTAACCTAACACTAATTTAACTTTAACCCTAATACTAGCACAATCTCCAACACTTATATATATCTAAGCCCTAAACCAATTTTGCCCCTTACTTAACCTTGATCCTAGCCCTTATTCCGACCCCTACCTTTATCTTACTAACCTAATTCATAGACATAACCCTGAATCTTAAATCCAACCGTAATGATGCATGATATTTTAAACATAACGTTATGATGTATAATTCTAACAGAAACGATCCTAAACCTAAAACCCTTATAATGAACGTTACCCCTGCCTAACCTTAACCCAAATGATGAAATTAATCGAATCATTAATCCTAAAAATATATGTGATTCTAATCCAAGTGATCTAAGTCATACTTAGCCATTAAACTGATTGTGTAACCAAAACCCTTAATTTTATAACGAATCAATCTCAACTAATCCAAACCCAACTCACTCTAACCTTAAGCCAAGCCTTCTCACCTTTCCCTAACTTTTACATTAATTCAACCAACTCCTCAACCAACCATACATAAACCCAACTTTAACAATATATAATATACTAACGCTACAACTTCAACCCTACCCTTAATACCCTAAATTATACTGATAATATAATTCCAAACATAACCTAATTGATATGAATTATCCTAACCATCTTCATCTTACACGAAACAATGTATGTATTCCATTGTATTCCTAAGCCTAACATTAACCATAGCCTCAACCCTAAGTCCTACACTTTGGTACTCTAACCATAATCCGTAGCTATGACCTTAACGAACCCTAACTTTATGTAATCTTCAACAATACCTCTTTCATGTATATAACCCAACCCTAGCCCAACTGATATATTTAATGAACTGATGTATGTGTCACTGCAATTCTAAACTGAAATGAAATATGTAAACCTTCACCCAAATAATTACACTTACCTTAATGATGTATACTAAACCCGGATTAATTTTCAGTATTAATGCAACCTAAGTAGTATTGGCAAAACCTTAATTTGTTGCTAGTGCAAAGCACTTTTTTATTGACCCAATGACCTAACCGTAATAGTTTAATTATTGTAGTATTGATAAATCTATTGTATTGTTATTATATGCGAGAATTTAGTATGGTCACTCTGCATTTCTCAAGGCTTGTGACTGGCTATCCCGAAGGATAGGCTGCATTAACCTTTTTTTTCCTTCTTTTCTTCCTTTTTTCCCTTTTTTTTCTTCTTCTTTTATTTTTTTTTTTCTTTTTTATATTAAAGTTCAATAGGAGTTTCTTGTGGTGTCCAGTTTTGCAGAACTCTCTTCTTGTATTTTTTGCGATCCTTTTTCACCTGTTTGTTCAGTTCGGCCAATTCGGTGCACGCTTTAGAAATTGTTCTCTTTTTGGCAAATTTAGAACGTTTCTTTGTTTTTTGACATTCTTCTCGTTTTTTCTTATGCATGGTGTTGGTCTCGATGAAAGGGAAATCTGGACAAATTCTCCGTCGATATCTAGGTTTCGATTTTTCCAAACGGTTCCTAGGTGATTTAAGAAGAAATTTCCGATATCTAGGTTTTGATTCGTCCAATCTTTTCTCAGGTATTGGATCCAGGCTCTGGATAGGTTGTTTAGGAAGAATTTTCCGATAACCAGGTTTGGGTTCTTCGTTTTCGTCCATGCATTGTTTCATTCCAGTTGGAATAACGACGTAGATACACGACATGACGTCCGTTCGAGAGTTGGAATTCAACTGACATGATTTGTCGTTGCGTGTTCTTTTATGCATCTTCGTAGGCGATTTGCTTCTCACCGGGGAAAATGTGACTTCTGATACGGAGTTTGTCGGGCGTTTCTTGTTTCATATCTAATAACAAGTATCCATGAGGTTCAGAAGTAGCAGCTGCAAAAGCTTCCAACAAAAAACTGGGATTTTTAGGGAACATCTGTTGAGCTAAACTGTGAATCTGTGAAGCATCTCTTGGATTTTTAAAGACCACCATGTAATGAGCATTCAAACTTATGGTTCTATGATGTTTTCCTTTATGAAATAGATTCTGTACGATATACATCACACTGATGTTCCAATGATGACTTTTCTTGGTGAACAGGGAAGCAATCCGGTCGTCGGTTTCTGCCATTAAGTCGTCGATGATGACTAAGTGTCTCTGGTTGGGGTTCAAAATATCGAGGTTAGGTAATCCTTCATAGAAATCGACACCCTCTATGGTGTCATATAGGGACTGGTATTCACCAAAACACCAAAGAATATGTTGAGCCGGGAGAGACATCATGCAGCGAATGTTGGTCACAAAGCGTTTTACGAAATACGATTTTCCACTGCCTGTGGGTCCGGCAATGACACTGGTAAACGGATGAATCTATGGCATGAAATGAGTATAATCAGGTCCATCTGCACACCAAAATTCGTACGGATGATCTGTTGGCTTGATCCAAAATTTCGCGTTTTCATTATATCGTTGCTTCTCGTTAGTGCGATGATCAGCGTATAGCTCTTGCGGAAGATCTCGATAGGTACCAGAGTATGTCCGTAGCTCTTGAAGGTGATCTCGGTAGGTATCAGGGTAGGTGTGAAGCTTTCGAGGGTGATCTCGATAGGTATTAGGGTATGTCTGTAGCTTCTGTGTGTGCTGTTGGTAGGTGTCCTTATACAGTCCCTGCCAGTTGGGGGCAATATCAGGAGGATTCAAAGTTGACACACATTGTCCGTGACTTTGAGCTGGGTGTTTGTTTTTTAAGTGTCTTTGCAGTGCGTCTTTTCGAGAAAACTTGAAT
>MJUU01026525.1:75694-92718 GCA_002080025.1 Modiolus philippinarum
AAAAAAAAGAAAAATAACTGTAATAGTTAGAAATAAATAACAGAATAACATTCAAATATAAAAATAAATAAATAAAGAGTTGTCATAGCAACTTAGGTTAGGGTTAGTTGTTAGATAAAGGAAGTTGGTTATGAAATAATGTGGAAAAGGGGATATCATTCTACGAATTGGATGAAAAATGGCGGAAGGGCTAAAAATAGCAGACGACACTATATAATTATGGCGACAAAGGGGAAATACATCTAAGGATTGGATGACAAATGGCGGGAAATCTAAAAATATCAGGCGACAGTATAGATATTAGGCAGGTAAGGGGAAATAACTCTAAGAATTGAATGAAAAGGGGTAATAATTATGAACTAAAATAGGAAACAATAATAAAAAACCAATAGCAGACAATATTTTTATAGAAATTTGGTAGGAAGAGGAAATCACTTTAAGAATTGAATGAAAAAGGGAGATAATTATGTAATATAATAGGAAACAAAATGGCAATAGCAGAAGACACTATAGGAATTTGGAGGGGAAAAGGGAAATACCTCTAAGGATTGGATGAAAAGGAAAGATAATTATAAAATAAAGTGGAAAATAATAAAATAACACATACAAAAGGTTACACAAGACTTTAGTCTAAAAATTGGATGAGAAGGGAGAAATTACAAAGAACAATACTGAAAAAAAGGTGAAATGCTATTACAACAGATAAAAAAGCGCGGGAAATAAGTAGCAAGAGTTATGTCCCTTTGATGAACGCGGACCTGATAGAAGACACCCAAAAAACCATGGGTATTCCCAAGAGTTATGTTCCTTTGACGAACGCGGACGTGATAGAGGACACCTTTAGAAATACAACGATAATTGCTGTCTGACAACGCCCGGATATTAGGTTAAACATTGGATTGCAGAACAATACTGAAAAGGGTATAAAAAGGGTTATAAAGCTATATTAAGCAAGGGTGAGACAAGAGGACATAAGTCTAGAAATTGGATGAAAAAGAAGGAAATACAAAGAATTATACTGAAAAAAGGGTTGAATAGGTATACCAAACACTAAAAAGGGTGGGACAATTGAGAAATTACTAAACATTGGATGAAAAGGGAAGAAAATATAAAGAATACCATTGAAAAAGGCATACAAAGGGGAATAATGAAGGAACATTCCCAACTTCCGGTGTACACCTGGGGCTACGCCCACTTCCGGTCGCGCATGTACACTGTAGTAAGGTCACACAACACCCCTACGGGGTCACGTGTTGTTCCAACACGTCATTTCCTATCAACATGGCTACTTACAGTAGATACACACCCACTTCCGATCTATACCTTGGGCTACGCCCACTTCCGGTCGCGCATGCGTCATGGACTAAGGTCAGCCGTGACCCTTGCAGGGTCACGTGTTGTTCCAACACGTCATTTCCGGTCAATAGGCCCGAATAGGGCTTCAAACAAGACCACTTCCGGTTGCGCATGCGCAATGTTGACATGTTATATATCGGTCACATGACTTCCGCTTTCGGTCACGTGACATACGTCACATCACTTCCGCTCTACGTCACTTCCGGCTCCACCTCGCTCCACCTCGTCAAATCCGACTTTGCTCGTCCCCATATACTACTGCTCACAAATAGGCTACTTCAACAAGGGTATGTTACCCAAAACTTGAAGTCATCCCTCCAGAAGTTTTACGGTCGAAATCACCATCTTGTGGACCGCTATTGGATATCTGTTTCCCAGATGACAACAGATCTTTCCCTTTAAAGCTTAAATTGTTGTTTCCTCTACCGGATTTGACTTTAGTACCGGCAATGACATATTCAACACGGCGGGTGTCTTATAAGAAGCAGGAGATGCTAACTCTATCTGTGCACCCGATCTCACCGATGGTATTTAATTGGGTCCGTGTTGTTCATCTTTGTGTGTGTGTGTCTCTTCATTTTTCTTTTCTGTGTCGTACCCATTTTTTTGTTGCTGGTGGTGGCCATTGTCCTTGGATTGTTCGCTTTTTGATTGACGGTTCGGTTCTCACTTACTTTTCATCAATTTAAGATGAAGAACAACAATAAAAGCGTTGTTCCATTGCTTAGTTTTACCATGTATTTGTAGAGATTTTGTCTCATTTGCATCTACTCCATATCCCTTCATTGTTAATCTCTTAGAATAATTTATTGGCATATCTGCAGATATATCCTTCATATGTGCCATATATAACGGGTTAACAGTGAACTTTCGCAAAGAAATGTTGAAAATTCCCGTTTTCCCTCAATTTCGGACACAATATTGAGTTTAAGTCAACAATTTGCTGTTAAAATACCAAATCGTGATGCAATTCGTACAATAGTGTCATATTTAAAACACATTTTTTGTGTTTGAGTTAATTTTATGCGAACATATAAAAAAATGACAACTTAAGGGAAAATTGTTTTGAGTAGTGGTAATATTTTCGGTATTCAGATAAAGATTAAACACTCCATGTTTTTCTAAACAATGTTTTAAGACAACTAATGTATCGCTTAGATCAATCAAATGGCAAATCGGCGGATATATACTCCCGATTTGACATATATAACGATTAAACAGTGGACTTCGGCCAAATCTGAAATGTTGAAAATTCCCATTTTTCATTAATTTTGGGCAAAATATTGAGATTAAGTCGACAAATGGCTGTTAAAATACCAAATCATAATCATGCAACAATGTCAAATACAACACAAATTTTGCGTGTTCTGGTTATTTTTATGCGAACATAGAGGAAAAATTGACAATTTTGGGGAAAATTTGTTGGGGTAGGGGTCAGATTTTGGAATTCAGAGTCACATTTAACACTCCTTGTTTTTCAAAGCAATGTTTTTAGACAACTTATATATCCCTAAGAGCAATTAAATGGCATATCTGCAGATATTTCCTCCAGATTTTGCATGTATAACGATTTAACAGTGAACTTTAGACAAATCTGAAATGTAGAAAATATCCAGGGTAGGGGCAAGTTTTATGGATGTAGGAAGTTTATGGTACTTTAAAATTGCCATAATTTGTACCAGTTGTAAGAAAAACATAATGTACTTCCATTTTATACCAACTTTTCATAAATTTGAACCACTCATAGATAAGATGAGACAAAAAAGGGACAAAAAATTGTCGAAAACGAAAATATTCAAAGATGTGTTTTATTTGTGTATTTAAAAGTGATAGTTTGGTCATTCACAACATATTAACATTATATTAACATGCTTAATTGTTAAGAATGGACATTAAAAGACTTAAAACAATTCCAAGAGTTATGAAATGAAAAACATTCTGGTTTCTAAAGACCATTGAATTCACACAATTTCGAGAAAAATCTCAAAATTCACGTCAACATTTCGAAAAGGTGGGGTAAGGTTTTTCAATTTTCATAACGTATTGGGTATAAAAATGGTACTTATGTGGAATATTTGTAAAGCTAATACCATAGGCTATTATTTTATACCATTTTATCATAACTGAGAGGTACCAACAATTTGAATCAACTGAAAGAAAAACTTTGATCAAAAACGAAATTTCCCAAATTTCGTTGGGTGGGTCTAAAAAAGGGCCTGTTCCAACATTGCGTGCAAGTTATGCTCATGTTAACATGTTTAATTTTGAAGAGGGGATATAGAAGGACTGAAAAATATGGGTGGGGTTCATAAGATGGGGGGAGGGTGCACGGGGTGTTATTCAAGACAACGGCAGTAGAATACCGAAGGAACAAAGCACAAAATTACACAAATCAAAGTCCAGAGACAAGGCAAAATCAAGAACACCAAAAGACGGAAGACCAAAGACACCACATGACCACAAAACACACAAACATTACATATACAACACAAAAAACTAAAGCACTAACAGTATGAACTCTCAAAAAACAAGAGTGACATCAGGTGCTCCGGAAGGGTAAGCATGTCCTGCTCTGTGCACAGCACCCGTCACACTGTCAATGGGTCAATCCAGGGTAAAGTCAAAACCGGTAATGTCAAATCCGGGAAGACGCCAATCTAGCTGAAATGTCAGTTTTTATTTGTGACACTGACATTTCATATCTATCTATGATGTCGTGGTGACGGCCATAGAATTTCTGAAGAGACGAAAGTAACAAAGGCTGAACATATCCCTGACTCAGCAGTTTTTGTGACAGTGCTTTTGCTCTTTCCACAAAGTCACTGTATGTACTGCACGCTCTACAGTAACGAATCAACTGTGAAATATACACTCCATATGCTGGGGATGCAGGTATATTGCTGCAGAGAAAGGGAAAGTTCACAATTGGAAAGTCAAAATCATCACGTTTGTCATATAATCTAGATTTCAGACGTCCATGTTCGTCAATGAATAACAAAAGGTCAAGGTATGAAGCAGAATCGGGTGTATCGGTTGTCTCTTTAATTTCAAGTTCATTGGGGTAGATACGATGTAAATATTCTTTAAATCTTGGGTTATTAAGGGAAAGTACAACGTCTATATATCTGAAGCTGAAATTAAAAGTCTGGGCTAGTTGTTTTTGTTTCTGTTGTATCAGCCCTTGTAAAAACCTTGCTTCATACGAAAAAAGGAAAAGGTCAGCTAAAAGTGGCGCACAATTTGTTCCCATAGGAATCCCTATTGTCTGTTGAAAAACGCGGCCTCCACATTCAACAAAAATGTTGTCGATCAAAAATTCAAGCATCTTAATCACGTCATTTTCACTGTATTTCTTGTTTGACTCAGTGTGGTTCTTTACAAAGTATGTTTTATCTTTTCCTATTACCAGATAGGAATACCTGCGTTCTCCGTTTTTGGTACAGAAACATTGATGTATAAGGTCGGAAATTACTGTTTTAAGTTTATTATGGGGAAGAGTTGTATAAAGGGTAGAAAATAAAAAGTTTGAATGCTATTGCAGTATGCGAGACGGTTTGAGGAGAGCTGTTCAAGGAGATCTTTGGAATTTTTCAGAATCCACATCTGATTCACGCCGCTCGTGGAATAGGCTTTTTCGCAGTAGCTTTTCAGACCATCTCTGTCTGCAGTCAGTAAAGTGGTAAGGAGTTTGGATAGGGACTTAGTGGTGCATCTGGCAGATCCTGCAATGAATCTCTGTTTGTAGGGATTCTTGTGAAGCTTAGGCACCCAGTAAATATAAGGGAGATAACTGTTATTCTCATCAACTTTGATATCAAATGATGCTAACACAGAAGTGTGATTTGTGATTATCTCGTCCCTTGATAATGTAGTTGGGGAATAAGTAGGATTGCCAGATGAAGTGTCAATACCCATCTCCTTAACAAGACAGTCTAAGACAGTCTAAGTAGTGTTTCTTGCATACAAGCCCATTCAAGCCCATGGACTAATTATTTAACAATGAATTTCGCACAATTAGATTCTCTAGGCTGTCTTGAACTTACTATGCGGTATATGCAAAGCTCAAGGCCTCTAGATGAAGAACAACAGTACAAACGTTGTTTCTTTGCTTGAATTTACCATGTATTTATAGAGATTTGTCTAATTTGCATTTACTTCATACCCTTTCATTGTTAATGTTATACTATAAGGTTAAAAGGTATGCAGAAAACTTTTCTTATGAAAAGACGGATGGAGTGATGAAATACGGGCGAGAAATCGAGCTTAAAGGTGTAAACTTTCGATTTTTTCGACCTCTAGGCTTGCATATCAAGTTATTATGTTATCAATGATGTATAGTCTCGCACTGACAAATATTCACTTTAACTTTTAAAAATAAATATTATCAAACGTTTGCTCCCAATATCCCTTTCACGTCTACGGTGTTTTACCTGTTAACCACATTTTAATTTCGTAATCGTCTTCGTCGTTCAAAGCAATCCTTTTTGAAAATGTGCAAGATATAAGACGAATTATTATGTTTTCGGTTCTCTGCCCGTTTATCTCCTTTGTTATAGTTTGCCTGTTTGTTAACGGCTATCCTGAGGAAAAGACCTTTAGATATTATGCATTGATTTACAGGGGACTTCAAATTCTGATGAAGAATTGAAATAACGTATTGATTAGTATTATTATCCCTTCATCAAACCAGACGAAGTATTTATCGCTCACCTGGCTTTCATTTGCCACAGTCAAGTCATTGTTAAGTTATACAGTTGAACGTCAGTGTCTCAGACTTTGGTAGCTCGAACACAACCAATATCTTGAACTGTATTTAAAGTCTGATCATGTTTAACTATATTTCTTTGTTCTGCTTTTTTGACAAAAAAGTCTTGCTAAGGACCAGTTTTGAAGTAGAGGCATCATTTGGTAAATGGCGGTCAATGACAACTATTTTTATACCTTATCATCAATATCTATTTGGAAGCAAAATTTCATTGAAATCTGACAATGTTGATTTTCCCGCCTCTTTTTGCAGCTATTTTGAAAATGGCAGTCCACGAACAATTTTTAACATCAGTTTGGAAGTTGCGATTTCAATACCCATTCGAAAACCAAATTTCATAGAAATTGGACAATGTTGAATTTTCCCGCCTTTTTTGGTGGCGATTTTGAAAATGACGGTCAATGAACAAATTTTAACACCGGTTTTGAAGTCGCAACATCAATATCTATTTGGAAACAAAATTTTATTCAAATCGGAGATGTTGAATTTTCCCGCCTTTTTTGGCGGTAATTTTGAAAATGGTAGTCAACGAACAATTTTCAACACCAGTTTTGAAGACGCCACATCATAGCAAACATTTTATCAATTTACACCTAACCTTTATCTTCTATAGTTTTGAAATAAAAGACGATAAAAAAAAAAAAAAAAAATCTGTGAAAAAGGGCAATAACTCCTGCAAGGATTATTGGATTATCTTCCAAATTTCAGGGTGTATAGATCTTGATATGTTGAAGATTTTTGCGTTTTAGACTTGACCTCTAGCACTTTTTGAAATAAAAAATAAAAAATGCAAACATTTTGAAAATTTTGTGGCAAAAGGGCTTTAACTCCGAGATGGATTTTTAGATTTTCTTGTACATTAGGTAGATCTCATCATGCTAATCATTTCTACATTGTCAGATTTTTGATATCTGGAACGGTTTTCAAGTTAAAAAATTGCAAATAGGCCCTGTGTTCTATTTTAGCAATGGCGGCCATGTTGTATGATCAGTCGACTAATCGAACATAATTTTGAAAGTGCATACCCTGGTGATGATTCTGGCCAAGTTTGGTTATAATGGACCCAGTAGTTTCAGAGGAGAAGATTTTTGAAATTGTTGACTAAATTGTTGACGGACGGACGACGGACGCAAAGTGATGGCAAAAGCTCACATGGCCGTTTAGGCAAAGTGAGCTAATAAACCTTTTCCGCAGAAAAAAAAATTCTTTTCTATATATTGCATGCAAATTTCTGGACCATCGTTAGTTTTATAAATAATGTATTTACTAATCCTAACTTTTATCTAACCTACAATCCTGGTAATATCGTGTCATACAAAAACCATTACGAAACCCAAATTCTGAGGTTTCGTTACTAAGTTTTAAGAATACTGTTGAAAATGTACATGATCTTCCCGAAAAGATGCTTTGCTTCGTGTGAAAATTCAACGCCTTACAAACGACATTTATATTATGTATGGCATATTGGTACATGGTAATACTGTCATCGGTTTTTGACAAATTTATGAAATTTAATTCTAGGAGAAAATGCGCATTTCCTGGTCTTGTCAAAAAGTGGAGCTACACTAGAAGTTAGATAAAAATCACATTTATATTTAGGACAAAAGTTCTTTTTTTCAAATTAATTGCAGTGTGATCATCGTATATCGGTGTTATAAGAGCGGCCTGATAATTTAATCTTGCGTTTTCATTCATGTATTTTATTATTTACATCATTGTTTATTTCATTTGATTGATATACTTTTCCTTCTTCTTTAAGGTTGTCAAGATTGGTCATAAAGGTAGATAAGATTTTGTACTCACTTGATTATTTTTTTACGAAATTCTACCTGTCATTTTGCAAAACTTAATTAAAATACAGACACATACACTTTATTTAATATTGAAGAAATTCTACCTGCCATTTTATCAATCTACACGGATCTGCAAACCTGAACAACAGCTGTCGTACCTTTTTAGCCTTAACAATTAATTCTGTTTTAGTTCTGTTCCAATCAAAACAGCATACTAAATAACAAAATACTTTAGTTACTGTTAATGTAGTTTCTGTCATTTCAGTGCAGATAAAAATCAAAACAATTGGAAGACCATAAACCATTAATTTGAAAAATCTGATAGAGAACAAATAAGCAAATGACTTAATACCGAAATTACTGTGAATTTTAAATTCTGCATAAGCGCATTTCGACAACTTATGTCTCATCAGTGCAGATAAAATCTAAACGTTTGGAAGATCATAAACTCAAAGATGTTTAAAAACATCAAAACTATCATGATGAAGAACAGCAATAACATTTTTTTTTGTAATTCTTTATTTTTGAAATTGAAAACATCATGAACATGTAAATAGAACACTAAAATATTGACAGTTCATCTATCCAAATAAATGTATACATTACACACAGACAGAAAACAAATATTCTGTATGAATATTACAGCTATGTAATTTATTTATATAAATTAGCTTGCTTTAACTTTGTTTTTGAGTTCATCCACTGAAAAAACCTTCCAAGGGCAACCATTTTTATTAATAAAATTTCTTTGTGCAGGGGTTAGGAACAGGCTAGATTTCTTTTCAATATACATATAATATTTCAAAAATTCTATTCCACCTTTTGTGCATGGTAAATTATTTTTTGATCTACATATGTATAGATAATATTTTAAAATCAAAATAATATCCTGTATTGTGTGTACAGTCTTGCTCCCTGTCAGCCCAAATACCAAGAAGTACATTTGTGGCATTTGTGTTCAATGCCACATTGTGTTCTTGAAGAAAACTAACAATTGATAGCCAAAATTTTTTTGTGTATCTGCATTCCCAGAAAACATGTTTCAAGGTTTCTGGTGTCTCAAAGCAGAAGGTACACAACTCTGTTTCCTTCAACTCATATTTGTACAACTTAATATTTGTTATAAGCATCCTGTGAAGAAATTTAAATTGGAAATTTTGTAACTGTGTATTTCTTGTTATTACAAAAGGTAACACATAAATTTCATCCCAATTTTCTATCTCATTAATTTATCCACTTTTCCTGAGCTTTAATGGAGATTTCTTTAATATGCTCGGTGTAAAGCTTATAAAAGTACTTATTATTTTTAGAACCGTCTTTTAATTTTTCCACTAACATATTTTCCGCCACATTTAATTTGTCATTCCCAATCACAAGTTTCTTCCAGTCTGCTGGGATTGCACTGAGGATGCTATAAAATTCAATAAAGTTTGTTGAAAAATCTTGATCAAATTTATTGATAAATTCTGTATATGTGTAAAAAGTCTTGTTTTCTGAAAATAAGTCATTTATAAAAAATATGTCTCTATTTATGTATTTTATATTAATAGTCATCTCTTCTTTAATCTTTATATCCTGATTCAGCCACAATGGTTGTGATAAAATATCTTTTGGATCCTCATATGCAACCACAGTATCAGATTCTAGTAGTTTTGAGTAATTAATAAAAATATCTCTCCAAAACAAATTCAATTTTCTTGATATCTTCTCAATTCCTCCTTTTTTCAACATTAAAACTTTATCACCCCCGTATTTTTCTAAAGAACTCAATAAAAGTGTTTTCCATGGAGAATGGTATAACGGGTCAAGGAGCTTATGATGCCATGATAATTTTAATGAATAACAAAATGACTGAATATGTGGCACTTTCAAACCTCCATTTTCTAAGTCATTTATCATTACATTTCTTTTAATCTTTAATCTTAAATCAGGTTTATTATTCCATATAAACTTAAAAAGTATGAGTTGTATTTCTTGAAATATTGAGGCTGGTGGGTTAGGCAAGACTGTCAAACACTGGACTAGTAGTGGCAAAGCTAAGGTTTTTATTACTGTAACCTTACCAATATAGGTTAAATCTCTTTAAGACCACATGTTTAATACAGACCTTAGCTTCTTTATTTTTTCAAAAAAATTGCACAATGTCTTATCATTTTCAAACAAATTAAAATTAATTCCCAACAGCTTGAATTTTCCAGATTCATTCCATGACAATTTTATATGTTGCAAAATATGATCGTTTGATCCAGTTTTTGAACCTATCCATATAGCCTCGGTTTTATCAAGGTTAACTCTTAGTCCGGCACATTCAGAGAAGCGTTCAAAAATATATAATGATTGTTCAAAAGATTTTCGATCATCATCTAATGTCAGTGAAGAGTTATCTGCATATTGGCTCAACAGGTATTCGGAGCCATCAATTTTTAAACCCCCTATATTCTGATCATTTTTAAGTGCTGCACTTAGTAACTCTAAGACTAAAATAAATAAGTAAGGCGATAAAGGTTCCCCTTGTCTCACCCCTCTCTCCAAAGAGAAGAAGGGTGACAAGTGGTCATTATTTGTGACTGTACTAGAAATATCACAGTAAAATGCCTGTATCCATGCTTTCAGTGATGGCCCAAATCCATTAAATTCAAGAGTTTTTTCAATAAAAGACCATTCAACCACATCAAAAGCTTTCTCAAAATCAATTAACACTAGAAGACCAGGGATTTTTCCTCCTCAGATTTTCCAATAAGATCCATAATAATTCTAATACATTCACCTATATATCTTCCCTTTAAAAAACCTTTCTGAGTTTGACTTATAATATTTTGTAATATAAGTTTAAGTCTATTTGCTATACAAGTAGATGCTAACTTTACGTCAACTCCAAAGAGTGTGATAGGTCGCCAGTTTTTCATTAAACATTTATCTTTACCTTCCTTGAGTAGGCATACTATCATTCCTTGACGATGACTTATTGAAAAATTACCTTTTTCGAAACTTTCATTAAAACTATTCAATAAAAAACATTTGATGTCATTCCAAAAAAATTTATACAATTCTGCTGTAAAGCCATCTATCCCAGGGGACTTGAAATTTTTCATATTTTTTAAAGCATTATAACATTCCTGTAAGGTAATTTTCCCTTCACAGAAGCATACGTCCTCTTCTGAAGGTTTTGTTATGAATGAATTATCATTATTTAAAAACAGAGTTTCATGTACATTTTCTAATTTTGGAT
Source organism: Modiolus philippinarum (assembly GCA_002080025.1). Lineage (NCBI taxonomy): Eukaryota > Metazoa > Mollusca > Bivalvia > Mytilida > Modiolidae > Modiolus > Modiolus philippinarum. Next base: position 86,838 of record MJUU01026525.1, read on the forward strand.
TTGGACTAGTATATAATGTTTGATAAAATTTTCTTTGTTCTGTCAAAATTTCTTGAGAATCGGTTACATTTCGCTCATTATCTACTACTAGTTTTGAAATTATTTTTTCCACATAATGTTTCTTCTCTAAATTACAAAAGTATCCAGAGCTTCTTTCACCATCTGCTTGCCATTTAGCCTTAGCTCTAGTAATAATACCATTCACTCTTTTATCACGAATAATGCTTATCTCCTTTTCAACTTCACTAATTTCTTCTAATAATGCCTCTGAGTTAGTAGAATTTTCTGCTGCTTGGTTGGCAGCATCATTTAATGATGTTAATTTTTCAAATAATTTTTTTTTCTAACTTATTATTTTCTTTTTTTAACCAAGAACTATATGATATTGTCACTCCCAACATTTTCATTTTAATAGTCTCCCATAAAAGATGGCTGTCAACAGAATATTCCTTCTCTAAATTGTCTGAGTCTATAGTTGCGTCTAACTCATATTCTGAAACCGTATTTTTTATAACTTCTTTTATTTAATTAACAAAGTCAAAGTCATGTTACAAGCTATTATTAAATTTCAAAGTACCTGGTCCTCTAGCTTGATCTATGAATTTAATTTTAAGACTGATAGGTGAATGGTCAGACCTATAACTGACTCCAATATCTGATGCCACAACAAATGACTCTATGTCAGATGTGATCATGAAATAATCTAATCTCCCCTGTTTTCTATTAGGTCCCCTCCAGGTATAACGTTTTGTATTTGGATGATTTAATCTCCAAATATCAACCAAATCAAGATTTTCTTTCATCTCAGCAAGTTTTGAATATGCTTTAGAGTTATTTTTTGAGACATAATTTACAGTATCTGTATCATAATCTTGGACAACATTCCAATCACCAACTAATATTACAGATGTATTGCCTAAAAGAGTAACTTGATTCTCCAATTTCTGAAAGAAGTCTGGCTTGTCCTCATTTGGACCATACAGGACACCTTAAGTTAACCTATCGTCTTGTTTAGTTATATCTAATATTATATAATTGCCCTGTACATCTATAATTTCTTGATTTATCTTAAATTCAAAAGAATTTTTAAATAAGATTGCTACTCCTCTGCTTCTGCCGGAATAAGGGCTGAACCTTGCTTCATACCCCCATTCATGTAACCATTTTTTTTTCATTTTCAACCGAACAGTGCGTATCTACCAAAATAATTATGTCATACAATTTTTCTTTACATTTTGTAAATATATCATAGCGTTTAGTCTGATCTGCCAAACCCCTGCAGTTAACTGAACCAATTGTTATTTCTGACATATATTTAAAGGTACGTGTATATGGCAATGCCATGTAACACAATTATAAGTATAAGACTTATATTTACCTGCGATATTTTCAGTGCATGAACTCAAACAAAGTAAAACATTTTCTTTTAAGACTTCTACTTTCATAAAAATATAATGTATATATGATGTATATAATGTTCCAGTTACATTTATGTATAACAAAATGCCTCCCCCCATATTGCATATGCATCCATCGATATTTTTCTTATTTAGTTTGTAAAAAAGACTTAAAGAATTTGTATGCAACAAAAGGAAAACGAACACAAAAGATTGGAGGTTCATTATTGGCTATTTTAAAGGTCTTAACAAGAGTTTAATGTGCAAGCTATGTAAATGTGGTCATATATGACTAAAGCTTTCTTAACATAAATATCAAAACTATCATGCTAAAGTACAAAATCAAGTTCAAAATTTACTACTTAACTATCATAAACCATATATCACTGCGTCATTTAAAGCTTTACTAAAGGTCAATGTTAAGGTCACTGACCTTTCATTAAATTGAAGGATATTCATCAAATTTCAATATCAACATACCAAGTACAGTGATTAAAAAACAACAAAATTGGTAGTCCTTTGTTTGGTTCTACCATGTATTTATATAGAGACTTTGTCTCACATGTATTTACACCATATCCTTTCATTTTTTTATTGGTTAGCCTTAATCAGCTAAATACAGAACTACATGTATGCACGAGGAAGATATGTCTTAGTTTTAAACAAATTATTAATAAATTTAGATATTGCAAATTTCAATAAATTTGGTTTTCGGGCAAACACCGAAGTACTGACTACTGGGTTTGTTAATACCTTCAGGGACTAACAGTCCACCACCAAAGGCATACGACCAGTTGTAATAAATAGCAAAATACTGAAGTTACTGTAAATTTTGTTTCTGCAGATGCCCATTTCGACAACTTATGTCTCCTAAGTGCAGATAACATAAATGACAAACAATTCTCAACTCCAAGGTAATGATAGATTTTCAGGCGCTAGTCTATTTCATTTCTCTAACTTGGAAACTCAATTCAAAAAATTATTTTTTTTACTATGAACATCCTACATTTTCATCATTTACCACAACTCTTATAGCACCCTGAAAATATACAATGAAATTTTGTTCTGTTAAATGTATATATACGCCTGCAAGGTTCTCGTGATGTGTTTTTAGAAATTAAATCCCTGGTACATTGATTTATATGATTTGAAAATGTAACAAAAAATGGCGGACAGGGCAGAAGCGATGTCAAAGGCTCCTACTCTTAATTGATATTCTAGTGGTTAATGTTCCTAACAACTGTTAATATTTAATCTATAAGGTGGAATTACTTATGGATTAGTGGACTGAGTGAATCACTTGATTCGGAAATTCGATATTACTGGAAAAATAACTTTGTTTATCTCTGAACAATAAGCAAACAAAGAAAAAAATGGCGGTGAGTGGTCAACAATTTCATAGTGATCTGTCTAACAATCAAATCAATATACAAACAGTTAAAACGCCTGTCGGAAATCATCTTGCAGATGCCCGAAATGTATTATATGACCAACCTGCTATATATGCACCTGTAAACATACCTGCAGAACCCCCTTCAACCCACCACCATACGTCCAACCGCAAAGTCTGACTTTCGGTGAAAGTGCAGCAGAGAGGTTACAGTCGGAGCAGATTCAACCAACATTAATATCAGTAATCAATGATATCCATAAAAAACTAGAAACACTAGCCCTATTCCTGACATGCTAGATAAACTGAATCTTCTGCCTAGCATCAATAGTAAAATGGATTCACTCGAGAGTCGATTTAACCATGTAGAGTCGGAAATAAAAAATATAAAAAATGATTTATGTCCGTTCCATACCAGAATTACTAATAATGAAGTCAATACACATGACCTGTTTCAACGTATGTCAGTTCTTGAAACTGAATAACAACAACTTCAACTTAGAGAAAGTGTACTTGACTTACAAGGGAGAACAATGAGAGAAAATTTGATTTTTACGGGGATGGATGAAGCTGCAGCTGAACAACAGAGGGGGGGGGGAGACAACATTCATACTGATCGACAACTGAAACTTTTTCTTAAAGAAGTAATGAAAATTGAAGATGACATAAGTTTCCACGTAGTACACAGACTACGTCCCCGAAATGATGGGAAACCAAGGTCGATAATTGCTAAATTTGAGCGACGCAAAGATCGTGACTATGTGCTTAGTTGTGCTCCAGCCACTCTGAAACAGACATCTTATAGTGTTCATGAGCAGCTCCCCAAAGAAATAGCGGCAAGGAGAAATGAACTTTGGCCAATTTATAAAGGGGAAAAAAGACTAAGAAATTCCTGCAAATTTAAGGGCGATGTATTATACGTGAACAATGTCCCAGTTTATCCATCTTGTAAACGACCTGATGTTCACTCTGATTCTGACAGAAACTTTCAAATTTCACGCAAAAGTACTCATGATGAGGGTGATTTAAATCAGAATCCAGACAAATACTGGCAAATAGGACAGGCCAACAAGAGGTCGGATTCACGGTTATTATTGTAAAAGTGCTACAAATTTAGACAGTTTAAGGATTTATACATGTATAAATGTATGTGGTTTCGCTAAAAAAACTCTTAATTCCAGAATTTATAGAAACTATAATAAGGTATGATATTATTGTTTGTGTTGAAACTAAAATAGATGCATCTGATTATTTAAATTTACCCCCTGGTTACTCATTTTTCTCCAAAAATAGAAAAAAATATAAAAGAAAATCAGTAGGTATCGTGGTCATTTTTAAAAGTAGTTTAGAAAATAAATTACACTTCCAAAAATCAGACTGTTTTGTTCAGTGGATCAAATTATCAAATTTTCTTGGTGATAATTGTAAAATATTAATGGGCTGTATATATTTGCCTCCTGAAAGTTCAAAGTATTCTTCCCCAGACGCATATTTAGATATTGAAGCTGAAATGCATGTTCTCTTTGAAGAAGACATGAAATACTTTTTGATTGGCGATTTCAATTCAAGAACTAACGTTCTTGCTGACTTCTTGAACCCTGATGATAATCTTTTTGAAATATTAAACAATAATAATTCTTATTTACGAGAGTTTTTGCACGTTGTTGAAAAATTAAAGGAATTAAATATACCGTTAAATCGGAAGTCTCAAGATTTAAGTCGACAAAACTCCTACGGTCATAAATTATTGAGTTTCTGTCAAGATAATGGTATCGTTATTGCCAACGGTAGAGTTGGTTAAGATTTAAACATTGGTAAAACGACTTGTAAAGATGCGAGTTTAATTGATTATTTAATAATCTCCCCTGATCTGTTTACAAACATTTGTGAATTTGAGGTCATGAACTTTGATCCCATTTTTTCAGATATACACTGTAGGCTACATGTAGTTTTACAATATTATAGTTCTTCATGCATTAATGATTTGAATCAAAAAACTATTTTCAACCAAAGAAGTCACATGTAAGGTGGTGTAATGAAAAACAGAATGATTTTATCGATTGTATTTCAGAAAAAAATAAAGATCTGATTACTGAACTCGTCCGAGAAACAGAGCAATTCGATATTGCCTGTGGTGATATTCAATCTAATCTTGACACTTAATTCGCTTTTTATATCGGGCGCAAAAGAAACTTTCGGTTTGAAGAAAAACCGACGACAAATTCCGGGGGAAAAAGAACAACCATGGTTCAATGCGGCTTGTCGCGAAAAGAGAAAACAATTTCACGAAGCTAAGAAAAACTATAATATGGTAAAAAATGATCAAAATAGATCAAAACTTAAACGTGCGAGTGCCGAATATAATAAAGAAATGGATACAGCATATAAAGAATGTAGATGCCAATTTTCATTTTGTAATTTTTATTTTTGATTTTAGTCGAATGAACGCTTTTGTGGCGTCTTGGGTTACATAGGGTTGAAAACCACCATGATTGAGGGTAACACACGGCATGTTTCCGGTTGATTATTTGTTAATTATTACTATGTCTGTGCTGATTTATGCTCTGAAACTACTAAATTGGTGAGTTTTTGTATTAGTCATCATGGATATATTATGTATAAATGAAGAAGTATTGTTTAATGGTCTAAATGCAAGACGCATAAAGTAAGCAATTTTCTCAGCTGTATCTATAAATAGATATTTTTGTACAACGTGCAAGGTATACACGATATAACATTTACACCGGACATTTTTGATACATCTGTGAACAAATGGTATTAAGACAAAAACTATGCTTTTTCTACCTTATGTATATCACAAATAAACGTTATTTGTCACCTTTTAATTGCTTTAGCTATGAGAGACATCAAACTTGACAATGCTTGAGATGATATACAAATTTGAATATTGTTATATTGATACATCTTAGACAAGACATATGGTATTCATTCAGAAACGTTTATACTTTAATCAGTATTTGGTATGATATCTAGGTAGTCGTATTGTGTTTTGTTACATACAGTATTATGATCAGTATTACATTTACACGTATCATGTTTTCTGTATTCTTATGTTCGTTTTGTTTTGTTTTTT
>MJUU01026526.1:5624-16860 GCA_002080025.1 Modiolus philippinarum
CGGATCTGAAAAACAACTTTTTTGCAGGGGACCATCTAAGGACTATTGTGGCCAAGTTTGGTTTCAATTGGCCCAGTAGTTTCAGAGAAGAAGATCTTTGAATGAAAAGTTTACGCCGGACGGACGACGGACGAAAAGTGATGGCAAAAGCTCACCCTGGCTATAGCCAGGTGAGCTAAAAACTAGATTTTTGAGATTTTCCCCTTTTGGGACCCATTTATCTCATTAACAGTACATGTGTCATAAAATCCGTTGGCACAGATCCGATTAGAAATTTCCTTAGGATCACACTGAAAGAAACCCCATCAAAATCCGATAAATAATAAATATTCTACAGCCCAATATATGAAAACACCTAATTTGACCCTTTTTGGCCCTTTTTTAAAAAACGGGCAGGGCCACAATACCCAAAACCAATCCAAACCTTCCTTTTGTGACAAACAACATTATATTAAAATTTCATAAGGATTGATCAACTAGAACTGAAGTTATCGCACGGAAACGAAGAGTCTACAGACGCAGACAACGCCGCCAGTATCATACCAATATACGACCTCAAAAAATTTTTTGTGGTCGTATAAAAACTAGATCATCAAGCTATCAATTTTTTTCACCTAAATTACTTCTTTTTTAACTTTCTAACAAAAAATCACATTTATTTGAAATCTTATTTATTTTCAAATAGAGTAGCGAACCTCCTTAAGTAATTGTATCCAATAACTTAAACAGAAAGTTGATCTATGTTGCTGGTCCTTGATTACCATTGCTAAACCTTGTATGTAAATTGTACTAAAATGTAGCTCACTTACTTTGATGCTAGTGTATTGCTAAATCCAACATTTAAACTGTTATACTCTAGTTGGTCTTGCTGGAACTTGTGGACCATTGCTAACCCCTGTATTTAAACTGTATCTTAATACCCACCCAAAATGCTAGTCTGTTTTGCTAGAACTTGTGGACCATTGCTAAACCTTTTATTTAAACTGTATTGTAATACCCACCCAAAACGCTAGTCTGTCTTGCTGGAACTTGTGGACCATTGCTAAACCTTTTATTTAAACTGTATCTTAATACCCGCCCAAAATGCTAGTCTGTCTTGCTGGAACTTGTGGACCATTGCTAAACCCTGTATTTAAACTGTATCTTAATACCCACCCAAAACGCAAGTCTGTTTTTGTTGAACTTGTGGATAACTACTAAACCCTACATTTTAACCGTATTTTATTACTTAGTCAAAAAAACTCTATAGTCCGTCTTGCTGGACCTTGTGGACCTGGGATCTGGAAATTTTCCCCATCCCATTTTGGTCATTTTTGGTTGGGTAAAAAATGTGAATGAAAATTTTGACATTGTCTTTACCCCCCCCCTTTTTTTTCAATGATGGCGATTTAAGTTAGGTATTCAAAGCAAACTTTGATTCCCGCCTTATATTTTGATGACTGAGGTTAAGAAAGTACTTCATTTGGTTGATAATTCATGTTTATTAACTGAAGTGATGTCCAAATGTCAAGAATCAGCTGATGACAAAAATGAATATAAACCGGAAATGACATGTACATGTGTTTTAACCTCGAACAAAATCGGAAATGGCTATGAATGCATTGCGTTCAAATTAAAATTTTAAAGACTTTGTGGGGCACTAAGAAAATTCAGTGGGAATAAAATATCTTATTAACAGTAATATTGGATTTTATCGATCTCCCAATTAATTTTACCTACCCACATGCGCGATCAGTGAGTGAGTAAAAATGAAAGTACCGGTCGGTAAAATGTTGAAATTAATAAAAAGGAAATATCACGTTCAAAGTGAAATTTCTTCTCAAAATCTCCATTTTAAATGCTTCCCTCGCCTATGTTTCAATTAACAACCCATTTACACATTATCAGAAGTGTTATTAATTCATAATTGGCAATCAACAAAGGTGTGGCAATCACCTGTTAATCCGATTATAGGTGATGACATATATATTTAATAATTACCTGTTGACATATCACATCAAATTTAATTAGTTGATTGGTGATTCAAGTCAAATTCTACATACATTCTGCTGTGGAATGTAGTATTTTAACTGTATCTTATTACATACCCAAAACTCTAGCCTGTCTTGCTGGACCTTGTGGACCACTGCTAAACCCCATATTTAAACTGTATTTTATTACCTATCCAAAACTCTAGCCTGTCTTGCTGGACCATGTGGACCACTGCTAAACCCTGTGTTTAACTGTATCTTATTACCTACCCAAAACTCTAGTTTGTCTTGCTGGACCTTGTGGACTATTGCTAAACCCTGTATTTTAACTGTATCTTAATACCCACCCAAAACTCCAATCTGTCTTGCAAGAACCTGTGGACCATTGCTAAACCCTTCTTTAAACTGTATCTTAATTACCACCAAAAACTCTAGTCTGTCTTGCTGGAACTTGTGGACCATTGCTAAGCCATGTATTTTATTTGTATCTTATTACTTACCTAAAACTCTGGTTTGTCTTGCTGGACCTTGTGGACCATTGATATATCCTGTATTCACCGGAAATGTCACAACTGGTGTTCTTGTTTTCTGAATTTTGGTGCCCGTAGGCAGTGGAGTAGGTGCATTAGTTGGTGGATTGACAATAGAAGGAGTTGGATTCTTTGATTGTGTTTGTTGATTTGGCTGTGAGACAACAACATTTGGTGGAGTAATTGGTGCAGCAGTCTGTGTTGACATGGTAACTGGTGGTACAGGAGTCGACCCTGCCACTGAAAATAAAAAGCAATTCTCAATTTTCCCTCTCAAACATGATATAACTTTGACTCTAGCCTGGTGTGTTATATCAGGCAGTGATATTCTTGTATAGGGTCTCGCCATGTGACTCACGAGAATCCCTGATAAACAGACAATTCGAAAATGCTTCCTGCCAAAACATGACATCAAAGGATTATGACGTTCAAATTTTTGTTTGAAACATCATATATCTTTGTTTAAATGTAACTTCCGGGTACAATTTTTGATCCTGTAAGTTCCAAAATTGTACGAGACTTACAGGCCTTACAGGGCTTTATATTCACTGTAAAAAATTAAGCGTTTTCCTGTCTTACATATATTGGAGTAATTTTTTACTTGCTGTTATTAAGTTTAATTTCATCATCACTTACAGTTACATTTAAGTTAAGACATGCCTGCCAACTTTTGAAAATCGCTATGGGGGTTTCCTGCATGTGAAATAAGGAAACTCCTTATAGCTTGGCTATAGGGGGTCTTATGGTATGTTTTTGTTATAGTGTTCCTATGTGTTTCGTCATTACATTGAACTCTCCCTTAGTTGTTTAAGTGTCTTCAAGTGTCTTTTATTTTGAGTTTCAACTTTCGATTTTTGAAGCCTCTATGGGGGTTTTCCATCCAAAACCCCCAGAAAGCCCGAAGGTTGGCAGGCCTGGTTAAGATAACATATTTGTGAGTATACAGCCAACTGGCCTTTATATGTATTGATCAATGTGTGTTATTGGCTTGAATATTTCTGAAATATATTGTTCAACAGGCTGGCGAATAATTACGATTTCAAATCCAGAAATGAAACAGAGACTTTTATCAAGCAAGCAAACTCACATACCAGGAATGTCCCCACATTTAATGGCAATCAGATTAAAATCACACTTGGCTTAATTATCTGAGTCGTGGTTATAAAGAATCAAAGTTTGTAATTAAGTCTCACTTTCCCTACTTGTGGAAATCAAAATTTTAATTCATTTTTGAATTGTCGATTCTTTAAAACTACAGTTCAGAAAATTTCACTACAATTTCATAATAATCTGAGCTTAGAGGGACCCCTCACTGAAATCAAAGATCTTTAAGCACTGCTGAAGAACAGCCTACAAAAAGCCTAACTTACATGCCCTTCCTTTACATGCAAATGCATTAGTTTGATAACATTTGTTATCATTCCACTTAGCATTGTCTCTGTACATCTCTACACATTCTTCTGTCGTGGAGTTCATTGCGTCAGATGGTTCTCCCGTGTTCCAGTTACTGTAACTAAATGGAGAGTTGTCCGACCAGGTAAATCCACCTGGAATAAAAGTCATGATTATTTTGGAGTCATACCTGTCCAAACCAATCAAAGAAAAAGGGTAACTGTTATAAAAGGTTTGAAGATCACACATGTTAATATATTATAAACAAGGAAATTTTCGTGATCGTTTTATTTTCGCTATTTTTGCAGTAAGGGATGAAGCGCTAAAATAAAACTGTCGCAAATACATGATGATGCCATTGGGTGATTTAGGGGCTTGATTGACAATGGCGAATTCAAGACTGCCCTGTCCTTGATAAACTGGGGTTTTCTATGTATCGTGTGCATTTTTGTCACATGTACATTCACTCCATATCCTTTCATTTTTCCTGTGAGATATCAAATTTAAATTGAAAACAGCAAAATAAAGATAGTGCAAAATGTTCCTGGTTATCAGTAAATGTTGATATCAAAGGTATTTACAGCATGTCTGGTCTAAACTAACTCTGGATAAGAGTTTTCTTTTCACATATGTTACTTTACAACTAATATCATATTTGGTTCCAATTTGCACAGAGTTTTCAGAGGAGATGTTTTAATGGAAAGTTTATTATGGACAGACAACTGAATTCATTTAATTGCCTAATCAAGAAAAATATTCTATTATTTAAATTTTGTACAAAAACAATATGAAACATATGAATATCAATATCCCTATCTACCTACCAATTTCAAAATTGAAAGGTTCGAAAAGGGCAAATATATTATTAATCAAGGCTTAAAAGGATTTACTATAATATTAATTTTGGTAGTTGCTAATTTTTGCGGTCTCTTGACTTGGGACATATTCAGGCTATTTATTTTTGCAGTTTTTAGGAACAACTAAAAATATCAGTACCATCTGATTGTTTCTGGGATATTCACAAGTACTAATCTTCAATCTTTTTTCAACCATAAAAATATGTACACAGCAAAAATTACTACATTTACAGTATGTCCTGTCTTAACGACAAAAAAGGAATACATTTATGTTTGAAAATCCAAGAGTCAGATTATGAAGATTTCACCAGTATTTTTCTTTCAATGTAATACCATAGGGTTATTGCACGAATATTGGGAAATATTATCCAGAGTAGAATTTTATATTGCATGAGCTTGCGAGCGCAAGATATATTCTATGAGGGTTAATATTTCCCAATATTCATGCAATAACCCTTTTACTGTATAGCAAAGCTAAAATTCCTGCTAATTAGGCCATTTTTGGTGTCAATGATGTCATGAATTTTAAGTCATATTGCACTAGTGCAATATGGAAATTTATTGCACACTTACTTTTGGTAGCTTTCTTAGGGATATATTATGTTGCTATACAATAATATATTATACAATTATATAATTCTAGTTTGACTTACTTATTGTTCCTTTCCACAGACCAATCCAAATATTTTTTGACAAGTGCTGACCAGTACTGCTTCTGGCGTTCAGCATCACAGTATACACAAAGTTCAATTCATCTTGAGATGTAAGACTAACGAGGTCCATTAAACGTTTGTTACAGGTAAACCTAGCAAACGCCCATGATTGGTATTTCATTGGACTGAAGTAGTAACAGTAGTCTCCCCTGATAACTTCATCTGGGTTCCGGCAGTGACCAGTAGGTGCTGGTGTCGGTACTGGAGGTTGAGCTGGAAATAAATACGAAATAAAATTAGCACAAGGTTCATACAAGATCGTTCTGCTCACATGTATTTTGAGACACTAAAATCACATATTTTTGCATGAACTGCGATTGAGCACAATGCAAAAACCATTCCTAAATTCACGATCTTGTGAACCAATAAACTTTAGATGACATGATACTTTTTCATGTTGTTGGGAAGAGGGAGCTAAAAATAAAACAAAAGATTTTTCTAATTTTTCAGGTTATCAGATCCACTCAAAATTTAAGTACATAAAAAAAAGAAAACAGTAGGTCACTGAACTTGTTTAAAAAAAAAAGTCAGAATTCAAGGCAGTTTGGATAAAAATTTTATCACAGGACACCAACTAAGATTTTGCTATTTTAAAATTTTATGCAAATGATTTTGTGTTGTTTATTTAAAAAGAAGCTGATGTTGATACAACGACTAAATAGGCTTCCTTCATGTTTAAAGAAAGAAAAATAACTTTGTGTTAAGCTTATATAATATCATATAAAGTATTCGCCAAGCTTTGACATAAAAAAAACACACACAAAATGGGTTGTTAAGATCTAAAACCACATACATCAAAGATCAAAGAATCACTTTCAGTTGTCAGAATTAAACAAACATTATGATTGATCATAACAGCAAGGTCAGCTAATTGGATACATGAACTATTGAATCAAAGTTTAATACCAAGTGAGAAAGAAGTTCCACACAAGCATACATTTGAATGAATTTCCCATTGGGTCATATCTTAAACTAAGTTACCTTGAGGAGACAACTATTAAGGACAAGTTAACAAGTCTTGGTCAACCCCTCATGAAGGACATTAATGCCATTTTAGCTTTTAATAAAACAAGTGGTTCTCTGGAACAAAATTTTTCATTGGTATTTCTCATAGGGTCTAATGTTAATCTTAACTTTAATCAGCACCTCATGATGGATATTCATCCAACCCTTGAAAAAAATGCCAATTTTGGCATTTTTTCGATAAAAATTGGAATTTGACAACTAGTGCCACTTGAAAATCTTCTGCATTTATGATATGTGTTGAATGTAAGTCTTGACTATCCACTGATTCCAAATCAATACGTTTATGGAAAGAATGTCATATTTTTAAAAAATTTTCCAGTTTAATGACCCCTGGTGACCCAAAAACAGATTGATTCTGATCTTCTTTGGCTTGTTCACAGAGATCATGAAAGATTATTGTACTTGAAGCTTGACAAATATTTCAGATAGTCACTGCCCCATGAGGTTGTCAGGAGTCGGAGTATAGAATTACCTGAATTTATTTCACAGACATATCCCATGCTAAGTGCACAATTTGTATCGTCCCACAAGCCGTTTCTGGATTTCACACATTTATCTGAGGGTCCTTGGCTTGGTTCTCCTGCAGCCCAGCTAGTAAAGGATACAGGCCAACTCTTCTGCCATTGATAAAACCTATTTCCATTTAACTAAAGTTAAATGGTTACAAAAACATATATTAGATCAAAACTCAGTAAAACTTGGCATGTGGACATTTACAACTGTAATGATATTTAAATGAAATGACAAAAACAAATTAAAACATGATTCCTACTCACTATAATCATATGGAACACCAATCTGAGCTGAAAAATATTGGGCAAACCCAGCTGAAACATAGAAAGAAGCCACAGCCTGCTAAGTTCACCTCTTTGTGCAGCATTGTCAGATGTTTAACATGTCAGAAAACAGGAATAGACTATAATCATTCTTCCTGACAAATTCATTCATGCATTAAATGAATATCAAACTGCATGCAAGGTTCATCCAAAAACGCATCACGCATTCCAATATTGTTGATGATGGACATGTCAGTAAACAGGACTGGAATTAACCACTCTAACTAACCAAGTCGTTCGTGCATAAAATGTAAGACACAACACCATCAAAATTGATGGGTGTTCCATGGAACACTTGTGTCGCCTGCACTACAGAAGAGCCATTTTTGGCCTGGTGAACCTCTGAAATCTGTAAACTTAAATTTTTAAGTATTATGTGCATAGCTAAGACTAGGAAAAAAACATATTCTGCAAATTTGATAAGAATATGAATATAGTTTTGGGGACTTGTAGATTAACAAACAGAAACAACAAATGAGGTATGTTGGCTTGGCAAACTCTTAAATCTGTAAAATCAAAATTTCAAGTATAATGTGCATAACCAAACCTGATAAACAACATATACTGAAAGTTTGGTTGGAATCTCACACACATTTGTAAAGGAGTTGAAGATTAATAAACCAAATTAACAAATGAGCAATTTTGGCTTTGTGAACCTCTAAATCTGTAAACTCTAAATTCTAAGTATCAGATGCACAACTACACCAGGTAAACAATGTATCCTGAAAGTTTGGTTGGAATCTGACTTTGAAGAAGTTGCGGATTCAAAAAGCAACACTCACAAATGAGCAATTTTGACTCTGTAAACCTCTAAAATCTGTAAAATCAAAATTCTAAGTTTCAGGTGCACATCTACACCAGGTGAACAATATATCCTGAAAGTTTGGTTGGAATTGGACCAGCAGTTTTGAAGGAGTTGTGGATTCAAAAAGCAACACTCACAATGAGCAATTTTGGCTCTGTGAACCTCTAAAATCTGTAAAATCAAAATTCTAAGTATCAGGTGCACAACTACACCATATGAAAAACATTTCCTGAAAGTTTGGTTGGAATTGGACCAGTGAGTTGAAGGAGTTGCGGATTCAATACTGAGACTCACAAATGAGCAATTTGGCTCCGTGAGCCTCTAAAATCTGTAAAATCAAAATTCCGAGTATCAGGTGCACAACTACACCAAGTGAACAACATATCTGAAAGTTTGGTTGGAATTGGACTGGTAGTTTTGAAGGAGTTGCGGATTCAAAAAACGACAGACGACGCAGGACGATGACGACGACGTAAGACGACAGATAGTAATCCCTATGTGTCGACTCTGCTTACAGCTGGCGACACAAAAAGCAAGCATTGTAGTTGCCATCCCAAAATGTATCATACATACCAATATGGTTGATGTGGGACATGTCAGTAAACGGGAATGGACATCAACCATTCTAAATTAACAAGTCACTCATGCGTAAAATGTCGGTCAAAGACATTATCTAAAGCAAGCATTGCAGGTGTCATCCCAAAGTGCATCATACATACCAATATGGTTGATGTACCACATGATATAGTAAGCTGGAATGGACTTTAACCATACTGCCTAATCAGACACAGATGACGACACAGACATGGACGTTAGGGGTATCACATAAGCTACTATTACTGCACAAAGGGAACTAAAGTGAATGGAAAACCAAGAGCCAAGCTAAAAAAGATACTGAAGAAAGCTGAAAGATACATGTATATAACAAATCTAGCTGGACAAATATATTGCAAACCATGAAGCTGAAAGGTATATGGTAAACTATGATGAAAGATTTATGATAAACCTAGCTAGAAAAATATTACAAACCAAGGATAAAGGGGAATAAATCTTATTTATCAAATTATATATTTTTAGAATCGAATTAGTAATAAAAGCATTATGTAACTTAAGGAAGACAGAAACTGTTGCACTGCACAATTCAATTGCCCATTTGTTAAATAAAAGAGTCGGATATTGGGCAAGTCTTTGACATCATAATTGACTGACAGATCTGAAATGTCATATGTTGCTAAATTTGCCATGAATTAACTCCCTTTTCCTGTAAATGATGTTTAATCCGGACACTTGTTACAATATCTCTGTTAAAAGCATAGTGATATATACATTATTTGTTGAAATTAATAGATTACATTTATATCATAAACTATCAATTTGCAAAAATGTATAAAAAATGATGGGTAAAAGGTTCATTTCTATTAAACTAAAAATTGCCTTTCAACATTTTTCCCCTGTAAATGTGAATTCCTGTGAAAAAATAGCTAAAATGAGCAAACTTTCACCTCAGTTCTAGAAAATCAATTCTACAAAAATCAAACATGGTGACCCCTATTTTTTATTACAGATTTCAGGTAGGTAGAAAAGGTTCTTCAATTGTGACAACCTACATCAAAATCTAATGGATATGTCTATCTACCTTGAGTAACGTAAAAGTACAATATTTACATTATTATACTGTAAGCCAATCCAGTAATCAAAGTTTGGTCCCATCTGAGATTCAATGAATGCATTCTCATAGTTGCTGTTGATGGAAGCCAATACGCCACCGTCTCCTTGACAATAATTTTCTGCTATCTGCCATGTTTGTACTGGTGACCTAACGAACTTATAACAACTGGTTCCATGTTGTACATAGTTTGGTTTATTACATGTACCCTGTGGTGATGCTGTTGCTTTACCTTGAACTATGAAAGAGATGTTAGTTTATGATTAGCAATTTCATTATTAATAACAGGAATTTATATTTTGATGGGCACTAATTAAGTGAATAGACATTGTTATATGGTTGATTATTTTTGGTTTACATGATGTGTGTAAAATACTTTTAGGTTATATCGTATATGTTTAATATGTTTACTTTTTCACTTGGTCATCTCATTAAGTAAGTACAAAATGACTCCAACTTCCAATCTATCAGTAATTTATATCAGCTCCCTTTGATCACATTTCTCAAACTTTTTTCTCACAGCATTGTATTTAAAATACTGAGGAAGTACTTTTAATCGTGGACATCAATTTTCGTGGTTTTCATAAGTATCACTATTTCGTGGGTACATAAATTCGTGGTTACAAATTCAATGCATCAAAATTCTATGGAAAAATGCATTTCGTTGGGAACTTAATTTCGTGGTTTTAGTGAACCACGAAATCCACGAAAATTGGAACCCCACGAACAAAAGCACTTTAACAGTATACTAAACCCATAAAGAAATATAGGAAATATTCTTAGGTGAAAACAAGGAGTTACATGTACTTCCCTTTTTGTATAAAAAATCTAGAATGTATGCTAAAGCAAGCTATATTTTTGAGAAGATTTTTCTGATAATTTCCTGTGAAATTTTCCCTAATGATACAAAAATTTCTTCATACATACCGTTTTTTGGTGTGTATTACATGCACATATTTTCCCCCAGAAAGGTCCTAGTGAGAGGGGATGCGTTTTATACATGGAACTTAAAAAGACCATTTTTTTCTGACCACCACTAACTTAACTTCAAACCAGAAATGACATTGGAAATAAGTATAAAATCCTTGTTGTGATCCACATAACGAACCTGTGTTTGATGATAACAAAGTTTGCTAATGTTAACATGATTAGATGTGTATTTTTTTCTATGTATACAACATGTATATTCAGAGATTTCCCGGTGCCCAAAATTTCATCTCGATTGTGTCCGCCATATTTGTTTTGATTAAGTGAAGCCGTTTTCAAGTTTTCAAGGATACACAATACTTGCAAGTCATAATGTAATTATATTTATGAAAAGGGATAGTTTAAATGAAGTTAATTAATGCATAAACCGATTATGAAGATCAATAAGGGAATATCACTTAAAATTTTACCAAAAGGCAAACCGTAATATTTACGTATCCGTAACCGCCTTTGA
>MJUU01026526.1:29116-48008 GCA_002080025.1 Modiolus philippinarum
CCCAAAAAACATAAACAATGAGCTAGGAAATATGGAATTATCAATATCAAAGACTGGATTATATACATGCATGTACTCCAAGGTGTCGACTTAGATATAAATATGATATATAAGCTAGGAGCGTGATAAAACACTTCCCAATATTTATAATGCCTTCTTAAGTTATCAAGTATTAGAGTTCATCAGAAGTAAAATGTTCACTATAGTGCCGTTTCCTTAACATCAGCACAACCACAATTAATTTTAAATGGAATGCCTATCATGACAGTACCATTTTATGCCCAATTCATCATTTCAGAAACTAAGCAATTGTGGGTACGGTGATGGCATTGGTGTACGAACTATCAATTTTCAACCAATGATGTTATCTTATAATCGCTCTTGACCAATCAAAATATTTTGGTGTACGCTTTACCCATAATACTTGAGTTTCTGAAACCGTGAATTTGACATAGATTCATATCTACTTACAAGTTACTCCAGTAGGTGGTGCCTGTGTTGTTAGGAGTGGAATACCTACAAACAAATATGTTATAAGTAAAAGCAAATTTAAAGAGAAATTTCACAATCAGTTTAACTAAAAACAGATTTCAAAATTAACAAACTAGGAGAACTGTGAGCACAGCTCACAAAAACATACCCCCACTTCCCAATTTGATTCCAGATGTCCAAAATATCTCCGAAGAAAAATTCAAGTCAAATAAAATTTTTAAATAGCTGGTGCACAATGGCAATATGTACTGTGAAAGTTTCATTATTGAATTTCACTAAGTGGTCTAGGAGGAACTTGTCGCCACAAAGTATGTACCCTATGGTGGACGGAATAATGAACGGATGGACAGACACCATGATCACTATACATCACCCGCTTAAGCAGGAGGTATAACAAACAAATATATAAGTTAATAAGTTCTTTTCATTAACAGGATTAAACAATTGCTAATTTGACACTTGAATTTTTAAATTACTGTCATTTGTTAGTTGAACAAAGCTATCAACGAATGAATAAGAATCTTGCAACTAACAATTAACCCTGAATGGCTCTTTTCTGCCTTACAGATATTGATGATTGTACCAAGGCAACCCACAATTGTGAACAAATCTAAATCTGTACAGGAACCACAGAGACTTCATTTTATATAATTTTAAATGTACAGATATCAAATATGAAATTAGAAAATTAACTAGAGCATGTTGAAACTAGCATTGTCCAAAGGGCCCTGCAATTTCGGTCCTGAAGCTCTGGGCAACAGTAAAATTAAGGTAAGTGTGGATTCAAATTCTGTTTGCCACATAAATATGCTGATACAGTAATTTGCTGGATACAGTGATTTCTTGATGTTTAACAAAACCATGTAATTTCTCAGCTTCAGACTTAATATCAAATCACTAAAGCTGATACAAGTAAAACTGGAGGCTCAGAGACTGAGCCTGTATCACTCGCCTTACAAAATGTTTCTACGNCCAATGTTAAACTATGTTCCGTGCTGGCGGCCATGTTTTTTATCGGATCAGAACGAAATGAGCAATCTTTGTTAAGGACCTTAAGTACATCATTCCTAATAAGTTTGGCGACATTTGCTTTAGTTGTTTCAGAGGAGAAGAAGAAAATGTGATTTGTCCCATAGGGTCCAATGTTAAACCTAAGTTCCAAACTGGTGGCCATGTTTTTTTTGTTGGATCGGAACGAAATGAGCAATCTTTGTAAAGGACCTTCCATACATCATTCCTGTAAAGTTTGGTTGAATTTGCTTCAATGGTTTAAGAGGAGAAGATGAAAATGTGAAAGTTAAAGACGAGGGACGAGGGACGCCAAGTGATGGCAATCACTAAGCTCACAATGACCCTTTGGGTCAGGTGAGCTAAAAACTTATGAATATAACTTGGTTTATAGCAAAAAGTAAAAGTATTGGCAAACAGGAAGTGGATGTTCGACAAATTGGAACACCACTTACACAATATGACTAATCATTTCCAAGCTTCAGACCAAATTTCAAATCATTCCCTCTAGTTGAAGCCAAGAAATCTGTGACTGAAATGTATTTTTCAGTGAAAATTCAAAGTCTCAGCAAACAGGAAGTGGATGTTCGACAAACTTGAAAATTGCCTAAACAATACAACACATCATTTCCAAGCTAAGGTAGTACGGGAGTTTAAAATTGCGCATCATTCTTGCGCATCTGACATAAAATGGAATTCACTACAGGAACATTGCCGAAACCATTATCAATGTCTTATAATAGTTAAATTTGATGAAATATGCCACTTTTATTTAGTATAAAATATTGAACCTTTCAGGTAATTCCTGTTCCATCAAGGGGAGATAATTTGTATAGAAATCATAGGAAAAAATGAGTTTTTTGCAATTTATTCAAAATAAGTTCGGTGACCCCAAATTTTTTTTCATGGAAATTGAAGGACAGTTTATAAGCTATTAAGTTACAAAATTTTAAAAATTTCTATCTGATGTAGCTAAAATAATTTAAAATTTTGTTAAAATTCACTAATTTTCCCTATTATTTCAACCAAAATAGCAAGTTTTTTACATTTCATATTCCATTCTTATATGGCCGGTGACCCCTTATTTTTATTTTATTTTTTGTATGCTCTAATAACAAAGGGTAAATCATGAAAAAATCAGAAAATTCTATCTGACAGAATTTTAGACCCCGTACCACCTTAAGACCAAATTTCAAATCATTCCCTCTGATTCAATCCAAGAAATATGTGACGAAAATTTGGTTTTTAATATAAATTCAAAGTATTGCCAAACAGGAAGCAGGCACCAAACCAACTTGAAAATTGCTTACACAATACAACTCATCATTTCCAAGCTTCAGACCAAATTTCAAATCATTTCCTTCAGTAGAAGCCAAGAAATCTTTGACGGAAAATTTGGTTTATAGTAAAAAATCCTCCAAAAAAATAATGAGTTCTATTGTGTAGGCAATTTTCAAGTTTGTCAGACATCCACATGGGCAAACAGGAAGTGGATGTCTGACAAACTTGAAAATTGCCTACACAATACAACTCATTATTTGTACGCTTCAGATCAAATTTCAAATCATTCCCTTCAGTAGAAGTAAAGAAATCTTAGATGGAAAATTTGGTTTACAGTAAAAAATCAAAGAATCGGCAAACAGGAAGTGGATGTCCAACAAACTTGAAAATTGCTTAAATAATACAAATCATCATATCCAACCTTCAGACCATTAATTTCAAATCATTCCCACATATACAAGCCAAAAAATCTTTGACTGAAAAATTGTTGACAGACAGATGGACAGACAGACAAATTAAAAAATTTTAGGGCACCCACATTTAGTTTGCATACTGTGGAAATAATTTTATTCGTGGACATCATTTTTCGTGGTTTTCATAAACATTACTATTACGTGGGTACATAAATTCGTGGTTTCGAATTCAATGCATTAAAACTCTACGGAAAAATGCATTTCGTTGGGAACTTTATTTCGTGGTCTAAGCGAACCACAAAAACAACGAAAATTGGAACCACACAAACAATAAGACTTTCACAGTATTTCTGTTTGCTATCCATGATGTTGACCAATGAAAATAAACGTTGCAATTACATTTAGATTTATCATGAAATAGTTACTCTTGGTATTTCCTTGTTTACCTCTAGGTATTTTACATATATAGTTGCTGGACAGGAAACAATTGTTATCATTCCAGAGTCCTTGACTGGAGCCAGATCCATAGATCTGTACACAATCTTCATTGTTATAGTTATTTGGCTCATTTGGTGCCCATTTGGCAAAATCAAACCCAGATCCATCACTCCATACATATCCTGTCTCATTGTCTCGATCATTTAGTCCAATCCAATAAGGTAATCTGGATCTGAGAGGAGAAAAATAATTATGAGGGTATGAATGCAATTTAACCTTAACCATCAAATGCCTCTTTTCGGCTATTGTTAACGTCAAATGGATCAAAATTTTACCGATAATTGTCAAAAATATTTAAAGCTTGATTCGTGAAATTGCTTGAATTTCGTAACGTTACCATGAATTGGATAAAAAACATACCTTCATACATCAAAACATATTTTTGAAGAAATATCTGGAAAATTTATCGTGAGGGCCAAAATTTTACAGTTAACGTCATTCGGCGTAATTTTTTACCGTTTACCATCATAAGAG
Organism: Modiolus philippinarum; assembly: GCA_002080025.1. Taxonomy (NCBI): domain Eukaryota; kingdom Metazoa; phylum Mollusca; class Bivalvia; order Mytilida; family Modiolidae; genus Modiolus; species Modiolus philippinarum. Next base: position 33,283 of record MJUU01026526.1, read on the forward strand.
TACACCCATTCCTAAACTCAATAATATAATATAAACCCATAAATTTGCAATAATTTCACACTTGCCAAAATCAGCAATGAAAAATTAAAATCAAAAATCAGTGTGAGCCAAAGCAAAAGTGTGAGAGATGCAACAACAAATACACAATATTCATTTTAGTTAGTCATTCTATATAATGAGAATAAAATGCAATAATGTCTCTGGAATCTGCAGGTCAATAGTTTTTTTATCTCTAGACCAGACAAACTCAGTACTAACTAAAATGTAAAATTTATTTGCTCTTGACCTGTTCTGTACAAAACTTCATATTTTGGCAAATTTTGTCAAAACAATGATGTTTTTATGTGCCTTTTTAACTAAAAGCTGTAGGCTGAGAGTTGTTTAAACCATCCGAGAGATGTCATGTGAGAGACAGACATATTAACATAGTTGAAGAGCTACATCACACCCTTCATAGTGATCAGCTAAACTCGAATATAATTCTCCGTGTAAAACTGATCCTATTGTTAAGGCAATAGACATTGATCAGAATGACGGGGATAGCAAACTGAACAGCAAGAATAGTGTGTTTCTTTTACTGTTCGGTATACTTTTCCGCGTCATTCTGATCATTGTGTATTGGCCTAACAATAGGATCAGTTTTCCACAGAGAATTACATCCAAGTTTAGCTGATCGCTATGAAGGGTGTGTACATGCTATGATCAAATTTAGTGCTTAAATTTCTTGCAAAATCCATTTTTTTTAAGTGGAATATTGACAGTGTAGCTATATACAGTTGATATTAACATACAGTACATACATATTCACAGTATTTACATCCCTGTCTCTTGGAATAAATCCAGTAATACTGTCGCTTAGAACTTTGTCAAAGATGAAAATAACATTTGTTTACCTGTGTCATGTGTATTGCCTATTTATAGCAATCATGCTTAAGATATCACACCTTCCAATTATTTTCATGTATTACGGAATAACTTAATCTATAAATTGTACTTTTTGTTAGTGTTTATTGAATCAGTTCTCAAATCGGCGAATGTATTTGTTTACCTCGATTGGCTATTCAGAACATGAGTGGAAAATCGCAACAAGAGGCTCTCAAGAGCCTGTATCGCTCACCTGGTCCTCGATTAACATAGACATTTTATGTGAAAGAGCCCATATATATAGTTAAAATATAAATCCAATATCCCTTATTAGTTAAAGGAGAGAAGGCCTCTGTTAGTGTTTCCCATTGGGTCCAATGTTAAACTATGTTCCCTGCTGGCAGTAATCTTGGATAAAGTGTGAACCTAAAAAAAAACAGGTTTTCTTTTCAGGGTTCCACATAAAGACTATTTTGACCAAGTTTGGTTCCATAAGCTAAGTAGTTTAAGAGGAGATCTTTGAATGTGTTTTCCCATAGGGTCGAATGTAAAACTAAGATCCCCGCTGGCCGCCATGTTGGATATCGCGCTGACCTGAAATACACCTTTTAGCAAGGGACCATTCATTAACTATTGCGGCCAAGTTTTGTCCCAATTGGCTCAGTAGTTTCAGAGAAGAAGATCTTTGAAAGTGTTTTCCCATATGGTCCAATGTTAAAACTATGTTTCCCACTGGCGGCCATCTTAGAAATCGCACGGACCTAAAAAACACCTTTTTTGTAAGGGACCATCCAAGGACTATTTTGGCCAAGTTTGGTTCAAATTGGCGCAGTAGTTTCAGAGAATAAGATCTTTAAAAGTGTTTTCTCATATGGTCCAATGTTAAAACTATTTTCCCCGCTGGTGGCCATCTTGGAAATTGCGCGATCTGAAAAACACCTTTTTTGTAAGGGACCACCAAAGGACTATTGTGGCCAAGTTTGATACCAACTGGCTCAGTAGTTTCAGAGAAGAAGATCTTTGAAAATGTTTTCCCAAAGGGTCCAATGTAAAACTATGTTCCCTGCTGGCGGCCATCTTGGAAATTGCGCAGACCTAAAAAACACCTTTTATGTAAGGGACCACCCAATGACTATTGTGGGCAAGTTTGGTTGCAATTGGCTCAGTAGTTTCAGAGAAGAAGACCTTTGAAAGTGTTTTCCCATAGGGTCCAATGTTAAAACTATGTTTCCCGCTGGCGGCCATCTTGAATATCGCCCTGACCTGAAATACACTTTTTTGCAAAGGACCACGGAAGGACTGCTATGGCCAAGTTTGGTTCCAAATGGCTCAATAGTTTCAGAGAAGAAGATCTTTGAAAGTGAATCCCATAGGGTCCAATGTTAAAACTATGTTTCCCGCTAGCGGCCATCTTGAATATCGCCTTGACCTGAAAAACACCTTTTTTGCAAAGGACCACCGAAGGACTGTTATGGCCAAGTTTGGTTCCAAATGGCTCAGTAGTTTCAGAGAAGAAGATCTTTGAAAGTGTTTTCCCATANGTGGCACTTGGAAATTGTGCGATCCTGAAAAACACCTTTTTTGTAAGGGACCACCAAAGGACTATTGTGGCCAAGTTTGATACCAATTGGCTCAGTAGTTTCAGAGAAGAAGATCTTTGAAAATGTTTTCCAATCAATAGGGTCCAATGTTAAAACTATGTTGCCCGCTGGCGGCCATCTTGGAAATTGAGCGGACCTAAAAAACACCTTATTTGTTATTGTGGGCAAGTTTGGTTGCAATTGGCTCAGTAGTTTCAGAGAAGAAGACCTTTGAAAGTGTTTTCCCATAGGGTCCAATGTTAAAACTATGTTTCCCGCTGGTGGCCATCTTGGAAATCGTGCGAACCTAAAAAAACATCTTTTTTGTAGGGAACCACCCAATGACTATTGTGGCCAAGTTTTGTTCCAATTGGCTCAGTACTTTCAGAGAAGAAGACCTATGAAAGTGTTTTCCCATATGGTCCAATGTTAAAACTATGTTTCCCGCTGGCGGCCATCTTGAAAATCGTGCAGACATAAAAAACACCATTTTTGTAAGGGACCACCGAAGGACTATTGTGGGCAAGTTTGGTTGCAATTGGCTCAGTAGTTTCAGAGAAGAAGATCTTTGAAAGTGTTTTCCCATAGGGTCCAATGTTAAAACTATGTTTCCCGCTGGTGGCCATCTTGGAAATAGTGCGAACCTAAAAAACACCTTTTTCGTAAGGGACCACCCAATGACTATTGTGGCCAAGTTTGGTTGCAATTGGCTCAGTAGTTTCAGAGAAGAAGATCTTTGAAAGTGTTTTCCCATAGGGTCCAATGTTAAAACTATGTTGCTCGCTGGCGGCCATCTTGGAAATTGAGCGGACCTAAAAAACACCTTTTTTGTAAGGAACCACCCAATGACTATTGTGGCCAAGTTTTGTTCCAATTGGCTCAGTACTTTCAGAGAAGAAGACCTATGAAAGTGTTTTCCCATATGGTCCAATGTTAAAACTATGTTTCCCGCTGGCGGCCATCTTGAAAATCGTGCAGACATAAAAAACACTTTTTTTGTAAGGGACCACTGAAGGACTATTGTGGGCAAGTTTGGTTGCAATTGGCTCAGTAGTTTCAGAGAAAAAGATCTTTGAAAGTGTTTTCCCATAGGGTCCAATGTTAAAACTATGTTTCCCGCTGGTGGCCATCTTGGAAATAGTGCAAACCTAAAAAAACACCTTTTTCGTAAGGGACCACCCAATGACTATTGTGGCCTAGTTTGGTTGCAATTGGCTCAGTAGTTTCAGAGAAGAAGATCTTTGAAAGTGTTTTCCCATAGGGTCCAATGTTAAAACGGACGGACAGACGGACGACAGACGAGGGACGCAAAGTGATGGCAAAAGCTCACCCTGGCATAGCCAGGTGAGCTAAAAATAACCCATCATATTCACATAATTACGGAATTACCTATGATTTTTTTATTCACTTTTGATAAATTGTACTATCTGCTCCCCTTGATCAAATCAATTCCCTTAGACCAATAAGGTATATTAATTCATTATTTTCTATGCAGCAGTTCTTTAGATGACTACGAAGTTAGCCCTGTGTAGATTTTCAATGCCATTGAATTTCAGATCCATCAGAGCTTTGATTTTTGTTATATGTCTCAATTGGGTACCGCTTTATGAGGGTTTTGATAAATCTGACATTGAGTCTGGTGTCACATGATCTTGATTTCTATTGAATTACTTCCCTCTGTGAGAAAATTTTAATGAAGAGAAATAGAATAGTTAACTGGCTAATCATCCATTTTCAACAAAAAATGTAATAGGAGTGTAAAAGAAATAATTGCTGTAACTTAGATTCACTTGTACAGAAAGTCGTAAAACTTTCTTTACAGGGAGCATAACAAAGACAAATGTCTAACAATTCTGATACAAATCAATGCAGAGTTCTCCCCCATTGTGCAGCGTAAGCTCTGTTATGTTTCAAGCTTACTGGTAAGTCCACTCTGGTCTTTTGTTAAATCTCCGACAACAAACTGGTTCCCTATTAAAAGATTTTTGTCACCGTTAAACAGTCACTTAATAAGGCTTCATGGTATCAACCTGTTATATGTGTGCATAAAATATATCACCATACCTGCCAATTTTGACGATTTAGGCGTGTTTTTGACGATTTTGATGCTCTTTGACGAATTCACGATCATGAAACAAAAATTCGGGTAAAAACCCAATTTTGAAGACACGAAAAAATGTTTGTTTACACGATTTTGGTTGTTGAAAGGGAGATAATCCAAATTCTCGTAAGGGAGTTAACCAGATTCTCGATATTAGCCAATCAAAATCAGGTTTACATCGATCACACGGTATTTGAGTGAAAAACAGCTGATGGGAGCCGGTATGTAAACAATCGTAAATATGTCGAGTTTGGTTTTTTTTTTTGCTTTGGCGACGTAAATAAAGTTAAATGGATGGACCACTGGCAAACATAGTGAACAGTTCTTGAGTTATAAATCAAGGTTCAAAATCCCTGATACAATGACAGTTTCGTGGATGGCTATGCGAATGACTAGGTCGTTGCAAGACTTCTTGCCCGTTCTGTAGAGTTTGCATAGTTGAACACAGTAGCCTTAACAAGGTTAACAAACATAGTACTGTAAATCACGAAAGGTCACTCAAAATCCCAGAAAAAAAAAAAAAATCCCAGAACACCACTCTTGACTGAATTAGAAAAGGCAAAAATGATTGAAAAATGTAATGCTTGCTTTATTTAAAGAAGAATGGAATAAAAGCAGAAATGCAGTAAATGTACATTAGACAAATAATAAAGGAGAGAGAGAGAGTGGTTTAATTAACAAGCTTACAATCTTTAATTTTCCCCAAAACAGCATGAACAGTCAACTGTAAATTCAAATCAATGATAACGGCAACATAATGATGAACAGCAAGCACTGCTTTTTGTTTCCCTTTAACAGTTAAAAAAAGTAAAAATTTAACAGAACATATAACACCAAATGGCAGTTCACCACTGATCTATTTGACCAAAAATATTTAAGACCAGCAGATATGCCCAAAACACAATAAAAGAGCCTCAATAAAAAGTGAAGTCTTATATAACCTCTAGATGTTTGTATTTGATAAAAAAGATCATCAAGTATTAGACAAAAAAAAACTTTACACAAAATGCCACAAAATCTCACACCCCTGAAAAGAAGGTCGCGCATAAAAACCCCCATGGAGATTTCCAAAAGTTGGCAGGTATGTATCACACAAAATATTGCCATCATATTTTGTACTTCATCTTCACTCTCAGATATTTCTCAAAATTTGAACATTTTTTTTTTCTCCATCCTGTTTAACAACAATTAATTTTTTTTTAAAACACTTTTTAATAGGATGCTCTTTGTAAGTTCATTCAGACAAAGTTTTCACAGGTTAAAAGATCCCCTCAAGATACCTGACCCCTTTCTGTTTTTATGAGCATTTTTCCTGACAATCCTGCATCTCACATCACAAATAAAACCATACTGAGATTAACTTTTTTCACTCAACTTACGCCAGCAATTTAGTTTTGACAAAGTTCAATTCATTTTGGTCATGGATACTGAGTAAATCGCCACCAAGTCCACGACAAAAATCTCTGGACTGCTCCCACGTCAACTTCTGGGAAGTGTAATAATATCTCTAAAAATAGAAATAAAAGGTCAACATTATTCCATAAAAGTGTGGACACATTTACTTCCAACATTTATTTTTTGAGTTTGATATTTCTTTCACAGCTTCTTACTGTATTTATCCTTTAAGGGAAACATATACATATATCTAAGTGTAAAGAAGAGTGAATCAGTCTCAGACAAGGAATCTTTTTTTCGGTTTTAAAGCCAGCTGGCCTTGATCTTTGACAAAACATGTTTAGGTACATTAAAGAGAATGAATTTAAAAGAGGTATGAGAAACATTGCACTTAATTCTAGACATTTTCTTGGGACATATCGATTGACAGACATATTGACAAGGATTAAACAATACCATTGTTGCCTAATTTGCTGGGGGCATAAACAAATACATGGGTTGCGCATTTGCAGGATCGCTCATTATTTTAGCTAAAAGAGGAGGAATTTGGTACAAAAATGGTTCCAAGACGCTGATAAGACGAAGATTGTGGGTTGAAAATGATTCTCGTGGATTTCTTTGTTAGTTGAAAACGATTTCCTACCCATATGTTGAATAACAAGGTAAGATTCGTTGGTAGAAAATATCTGTCCCTTGCTCCAACATCGGATGGCGTCATTTTTCCTCCTAGTGACCCCAGATGACCTCGTCAAAATGACGAGTCAAATCCAGAATGAAAACGATGCGCAACCTATGTATAAGCCCTTCTAATCAAGTCAAACCTGCCTTTGTGACATCCTGTATTAAGTGATCCCATGTCTTGTGTTATCTAGTTTTTGTTATCAAAAACTTTTTGAGAGTTCCCTTTGGAGGTCACTTAAGACAGGAAAGTTACCATCTTATAGACTTACTCTGTAACACCAGTTTGAGTAGGTAAGCCATCCTGACGGACAAAGAGCTGTTGGTGGAGGTGTTGGTGTTACTGGTGTGTATCCAGTTCTTGGTGCCTCACAAATAAAGTAGTGATTCTCTGTACATTGTTTGTTTACCCACAATCCTTTTGGATGAGTTGTTCTCATGGCAACACATGTATTTACCTCTGTGCCTGAATTGTAAGAAAAATTTGCAGTTGATGTATCTATTACTAAACTATTGCCCTAAGAGAGCATAATAAAACTGTCTACAGTCAACTCGAACATTCAGCATTTTTGCACCAAGAAGTAAACATACAGAAGATGGTATACAAAAGATGAGATTATTTTAATAATAAATGTATCACATCTTGGAATTTTAACTTGATTGGGCTTTTTATCCAGATGTGCATGTATGTATTTATTTATTTCAAGGGACTGGCTAGGATTATTTGATGATAATTCTTTGGACTTCATAACTTATCCAAATTGGTCCTTAAGTTGTCCTTATATATATATATATGTAGATGTAGCTATCTTGATATTGTGTCCAATTGTTTACAAAATGGACAGATTGTTGTATTGACAGTCTTTTTAAAAGGTTAAAATTTGCTTATGACATTCGCTCAGGCAAAAAAATTAATTTGCCTCTCAGAAGATTAGTGTAAAAAAAACAAAAAATCTTACATGATATTCTGTCAGTCGTGTCTGAATTTTTGTCTGTCCATATTAAATTTTGCAGTCGAGCAACTTGCAGGAAGACTGTATTGAGAACAGACCACTGACCTATATTTCGACCTTACACATACATAATTTTATGTGAAATATCCCAAAATGTGAAGTAATCAGGTTGACCCTGTATCCAGCTGTATGTTCCATTAATTTTCTGGTCAACGGGACCTATCCAGTAGTAATCTTGTCTGTTACCTATATAACTGGATATGAAGGACTGTACATACCTTTATGTGAACTATCCTAGAGGTTGACCTTGTATCCAACTGTAGGTTCAATTAACTTTCTGGTCAGACAGACCTATCCAACAGTTATCTTGTCTGTTACCTATATAACTGGATATGAAGGACTGTACATACCTTTATGTGAGTTATCCCAGAACGTGAAGTAATCAGGTTGACCCTGTATCCAACTGTATGTTCCATTAATTTTCTGGTCAGACAGACCTATCCAATAGTAATCTTGTCTGTTACCTATATAACTAGATATGAAGGCCTGCACATATCTGAAACAAAATGTTGTCAGTAAGTAAAACTGATTTTCCTTACCTCCTTCACAATAGAGAGGTTTTAAACTGAAGTTCCAAAATGTAAAGAGAACACACTAAGAACATGAATTGGTAGATTATTTTCATGATACAAACTGTTCACACAGTATATATCTCAGCTACCAGGGACATTGCTTGAACTTCCAATTTGATCTACTGCAGCACCTTTTACAACAAAATCTTAAGTCTCAGACTGTGTGTGTACTAATTGCTTGCAAATAAATGATAAACAAATTCTGAAAGGTTGGTTGGAATATGACTTCTAGTTTTGAAAAAGTACCACATTAACACACTAAATTAACAAATGAGCCATTTTGGCCCAGTGAACCTCTAAAATCTGTAAAATCAAAATATTACATATCAGACGCACAACAAGATCAGGTGAACAACATATTCTGCAAGTTTGGTTGGAATCTGACTTAAAGCTGTGATGTAGTTGAGGATTAACTAACCAGAATAACAAATGAGCAATTTTGGCTCCGTGAACCTCAAAAATATGTAAAATCAAAATTCTAAGTATCAAGTGCACATCAACACCAGGTGAACAACATATCCTGAAAGTTTGGTTGGAATTCGACAAGCAGTTTTGAAGGAGTTGCGGATCCAAAACCGACACTCACAAATGAGCAATTTTGGCTCCCTGAACCTCTAAAATCTGTAAAATCAAAATTCCAAGTATCAGGTGCACAACTACACCAAGTGAACAACATTTCCTGAAAGTTTGGTTGGAATCGGACAAGAAGTTTTGAAGGAGTTGCGGATTCAAAAACCGACAGACGACGCAGGACAAAGACGACGACGACTACGTAAGACGACGGATAGTGATCCCTATGTGTTGACTCTGCTTACAGCAGGCGACACAATGAGTGTGATTTTTAAAGCACAACTGAAGGATCATGGCCATACTCATCTAAGAATGGAATTAGTATGTATTCTAAAAGTCACTACTGCAGAATAACAGTCAAATAGCAAGAGACTAAGACCAATGATTCAAGCTTTATTAACTGCTGGCGAAAAATTTCTTGTGATCACTCACGTATGATGAAGTTCATCTATACATCGATCATCAAAGCAAATCAGACCATCTCCCATTCCCTACCCCCTCAAAGGGCATATCATTCTCAAATCTGTATACAACAACCTATCAATTGGGTAGCAACTTCTTGCTTTTGCTAGTTCCAGAAGGTAAACGGACAGAAAGTCACAGGACAAAAAGTCACAGGACAGAAAGTCACAAATTTCCTAGGACAAAAAGTCACAGGACAAAAAGTCACAATCTGCATTTTTGCATTGGTGGACAAAAAGTCACAGGACCAAAAGTCACAACTTATATTTTTGCTTCATGTGTATGTAGGTGTAGAACAAAATGGTCACACAATTATATCAACTGACTCATGAAATTGAATATGATATTTATATTATTTTTGGACTACAGCAACTACAAATGGAATTTTATTGCTATGATTTAGAAATAATATTTTACATATTAAATTGAAAAGCTGTGTTTTTTCAAAACATATATGAATTGTCTTGGTATACTAATAGTGTAATGGCAAACTATTTTCTTTCTTTTTAAACTATAACCAAAACACAAATGATGACAGGGTACCACCTCTTGTCAAACAGATGCCAATTAAGCAATAATTAATTATTATCTAAACATATATTGATTCAAATTATAGTTATTGGTGTATCAATTAAACCCTACAATAACATAATAAGTCATACATGTAAAATAATTGGCCTTCATGATTATTCATTTCCAAAGAGGTTATTTTAATAGTAACGCTTATCTGCATGTCAGTGCTCAATACAGGAAATTATAGAATAAACATTCCTAGAATTTATGTCTTGATTAAACAGGATGGAGAGTCAAGATCATGAACCCATAGATGCCATATTTAAACTTAAATTGAAGGAAATGTATTCTGTTTTATCTATTCATTATTCAAAATGTTACTTTTATCTAATATATTGCTAAGACAAAATTTATAAATTGTGACTTTTTGTCCTAAATGTTTTTAATTAAAGCTGTGACTTTTTGTCCTGTGACTTTCTGACTTTCTTATCTGGAATTTCAGTCGTATTATTTAAATTTAAATTTAAATTTACTGTGTTTGAAATTTTGTGATTTACTGTGATACACATGCAATCACTTTATTTTTAATTGTTTCAGGTTAATTCTATCAAGTTATATGAGACTACAGAAAAATTGGCAAAGCCACAAAGTGATACCCCTACAGTACAGAAGAGACATACCACAACTTATCACTGTGATTGTGGGAATGTCTTAGAAAGTAATGGGGATTAATTTTCTTGATTTACTTATAGGGGCAATAAAACCCAAGTTTTGTCAGAACATTTCCTGTGTCACAGGTAAACATCTAATTAAGCAGGTACTTCGAAGAAATTACAGGTAAAATGGGTAATAAAATTTAATCCTCTCACAATAATTTTATTCCTTCAAGCACATCTGCAGATAGTATCCTTCCTTTTTGACTAAAGTTTTATCAAAATCCCTCAAGAAGAGAACTTTGCACTTACAAAAAAGTGAACTGATTGACAAACAGGCAGACAGACGATACAAGTCCTAGTTAGGGGGTCATATATGATACTTATATTTAAATTTCAATCAATAATGATACAATATTTATAAAGTGCAAACTTCAGATCATGGTATGCAATATAAAAAGTGTACATTGGTTGAAAATATTAGCGATTAATTTTTCTATTACCTGTCATTAACTGTGGCAAGCTGACCTTTGAACCTTGACTGGCATATTTGTTGAGCATTCTGCCAAGTAGTTGGTTGTGTATTGGCATATTTATCAACAAATGCATAACAAGATGACCCAAATCCTAAACCTCTCCACTGCAAAAACAAAATATGAACACATAATCAATTTCCTTAAAATGTGACAGGATACCTAAGCTACCTAATGATTCAATAAAGCAAAGATAAACTAGAGCTGTCGCCGATGGCAGCCAGTTATATCCCCCGCTAATTGAACCCTGAATCAATATGGCAAGTGTAAATTTAAGTGTGTGTGGACACAGTACAGTTGTGGACACAGTACAAATGTGGACACAATACAAGTATGGACACAATGATATACCTCACCCCTTTTTCCAGAAAATATTCAAAGACTAATTATCTCCCCTTCAAAATTTCAGACAGAAACTGTATTACTTCATGCACATCTTCAGGTAGTATACTACAACAGTGTAACATTTCATCAATATCCAAGTACCCGTTTAGGAGAACATGTGCTGACAAGGTTCACCCCCCTTCCTGAAAATATTCGAAGTCAAATTATCTTCCCTTCAAAATTTCGAGCAGCAGCCATATTATTTCATGCACATCTTCAGGTGGTGTACTATAACTGTGTAACATTTCATCAAAATCCAAGCAGCCGTTTTGGAGAACATGCGCTGACAAGGTTAGTCCCCCATTTTTCCAGAAAATATTCAGAGGAATTATCTCCCCTTCAAAATTTCGTACAGTAGCCATATTACCTCATGCACATCTTCAGGTGGTGTACTACAACTGTGTAACATTTCATCAAAATCAATACAGCTGTTTTGGAGAACATGTGCTGACAAGGTTCATCCCCCCCCTTTTTTCCAGAAAATATTCAAAGAGGAATTATTACTTCATGCACATCTTCAAATGGTGTATTACAACTGTGCAACATTTTATCAAAATCCAAGCAGCGGTTTAGAACATGCACTGACAAGGTACATGGACTGATAAGACGGACGGACAGACGGATTCCTTTATACCCACCAAAACTTTGTTTGTGGGGGTTATAATTATAAAGGTAGATTTTCAACAAACTACAATATGTAAGAGGGATAGGGGTATTTTTTATTGATTTTTGTTGTATGTAAAACTGCCAACCTTGAAAGGTGTAGTTGATACTAAGAGATGCTTCTTTATTCTTGTTGTGGGTTTGGATGGTATGATCAAACCTTTTGAACTTAATTATGGATTTATCTAAAATAATCAAGCAACAGTCTATATTGACAAACAATAATAACTGGAAAATTTGTGATTGTTATCCACTAACAATGATCAAACCTAGCTGTTTTCAGCAACTAAATGCATTGTGGGTAGAACATAAGTAAATATTTTTATTTGCTCCGGGCATAAACATTATTGGTTAAAAATAAGTTGTTTTTACATTTGTTAAATCTTCAACTTATCCACAATACTTCATTTTTAAAGACAATTAATTGCTAATGGTCAGACTCCCAAAACAAGCTTTAGTATTCAACACAGTATTACGTCAAGACCTACAGTGGGGAGGATTTTCCTGATTACCATAAGGAAAGAGACAAGAAGATTGCGTAACTTTCTAATATGGCTTCCTGTATTAGCTTTGTAAATAGAGTCATGTTATAATACCAATATAACACTCTTACCACATGCGCAAAAGATGCATAGTTTCTGTTGCATATTTTGAATCTATTTTTCATTTTAACTGTCAAAATCATCTACCATCCACTAACAACTTTTTTAATTAAATTTGTTTCCGAAATTCATTATGGGATTTTTTTACTTGAAAAGGCAATGTTCGGGACAAACAATAATTTTCCTACTTGTGACGTCACAAATAACATCATAATGTCCGGTTCGTAAGCAGCGTTGGTTGGAAAGTTTGAATGGAGATTAAGAAGGCTTGAGGCATTTTCTACAGTTAAATAAGCAATTTNATCAAACGAATGTGGGTTTGGATGGTATGATCAAACCTTTTGAACTTAATTATGGATTTATCTAAAATAATCAAGCAACAGTCTATATTGACAAACAATAATAACTGGAAAATTTGTGATTGTTATCCACTAGCAATGATCAAACCTAGCTGTTTTCAGCAACTAAATGCATTGTGGGTAGAACATAAGTAAATATTTTTATTTGCTCCAGGCATAAACATTATTGGTTGAAAATAAGTTGTTTTTACATTTGTTAAATCTTCAACTTATCCACAATACTTCATTTTTAAAGACAATAAATTGCTAATGGTCAGACTCCCAAAACAAGCTTTAGTATTCAACACAGTATTATGTCAAGACCTACAGTGGGGAGGATTTTCCTGATTACCATAAGGAAAGAGACAAGAAGATTGCGTAACTTTTTGTATTAGTTGTCCTTTTTTTCCCACCTACTTAAAGCTGTGGATTTAGTAATATAGTCAATGGAATTCACCTTCATGCTTATCCCAGTAGGTGTCGCTGCTGCACTGTCGGGTAGTTCTGGGGAAAATGGGTATTTCACGCATGTTAAAAAATTGATCCTTGTGCATGAATTTTCCGGGAATTGCAATGCATAAAACATAACCTGATAGCGCAGTGATGACACAAGACGGGAGAAAATATGGAAGGTGCAATCCTTTGTTTAAGTATAACAAGAAGGCATGTAAGTAAAACCCTCATAGCTCTAGAACTACAAGAGAACCAACAATGTGATAATCGGTCATGCATCTACTGGCAAAAATTATTTTTCCTGCTCTAGTATCTCATATCTAGACTTGATCCCAAACTTCAGCCTAACCAACTCATGTAGGTCAAAGTGACCTTATTTATACAAGGGACCTCTTAAATATTCAAGGTGTCCTGACAGAACATAAAGCCTGTTTAACCCACCTTTTCTTTTGAAATGTTGTACCAAGTCAGGACCATTGCATTCGACAATTTTGCAGGTGGCTTCAAGTCTAGATATGAGATACTAGAGCAGGAAAAATAAATCTTGTCTTTTTGTCTCATGGACTTCAGCTCTTGACCACTCTGTTTGGTAATTTTGTTATTACTCCCTTCTACCTGCTCTTGTATCTTAGAGCTTGAAAAATCTTAACCTCAGTCACTCAAGCTTAAAATGTAGTTCAAGATAATGCAATTTTTAATACCAAAATCAAACTATCAATAAAGGGCTACGCCAAGCGCAGCATGATACGACCGCAGCATGTCGATCACTGAAATTTCAACAAAAGTAGTTCAAAGTGAATGTGGACACAGTAAAGAGCTTGACACAATAATTAGATGGACACAAAAAGAAGTTTGACACAGTTATTAGCTGGAAACAAACTACGGAAAAAATCAACCCTTTTGATCACTTAATGATAAAAAAAACTGAAAGAGCTATGCAAAATATGTTACTATCAACTAACACTTTACATCCATAGAAATAAAAAAAAAATCCATCGAAATCAGATGAAAAATAAAGATATGACATATTTAGAAAAATTGCAATTTTGGCCCCTTTGACCCTTTGTCAAATCCTTTGGCATACTACTGAAAGCTTAGATCAAGAGGAATCCAAAGAAAAAAATCCCATCAAAATCGATGAAAAATAAAGAGTTGACATATTTAGAAAAATTGCAATTTTTGCCCCTCCCCCCCTTGTAGCTCGGAAACGGTATATGCCACGCAAAATCCGTTGCATACCATTGAAAGCTTAGATCAAGAGGAATCCAAAGAAAAAAATCCCATGGAAATCCGATGAAAAATAAAGATTTGACATATTTAGAAAAATTGCAATTTTGGCCCCTTTGACCCCT